>KI920312.1:12326-25457 GCA_000473525.2 Anopheles melas | reverse complement strand
AAACGGTACCAGTTGGAGCACCGCCTAGGCTGTGTGGGTGTGTGAAGCGCCAAGCTGACAAGGAGCCAGTTTTCGTTCAGTGGTAACTTGCCACGCGGTGCCCGGTGCACTTTTGCCGGACACCATAATGGGCACCATAATTTACGGGTCGACGATAATTTCCCTCGCCGGTTGACCTGCGCAGGTGACATTTTACCATTAACCGTTGCTTTTGCCGGTTGTCGGCATGGGAACGGTTGTCTTTCCTATGCTAGCTAGTGGGACCATTTTGGAACTGGTTGTGGTGTTGCCGGTGACTTATTGTAATGCGTTACTCACACCCCCTCCGTTTGGCGACGAAACATGCCTGATGGAAGGCTCATCTGTTAAGGCGTTTTATTGGCAGGATTGTCACATCGCGTTAGAAGAAGGACAGAACCTGCGCCGAGGATCGTTAAGATAGCAAGCGCAAAATAGATCGCGCATAGTTGTCGAAGGCATGCTTTTTGTTTCTTCTCTCCATCCATTTGGCGGTGCGAGAAGGTGAGGTTTTAATGCATTCCGAAACCCCTTGAGTTGTGTGTCACTTTGCCCTGGCTGATTAGTTTACGTTCCGTGGGTTCGTATGTTTTTTCGTTGTCGGAGATATTAGTAGACAAAAAAACCTATTTCTTGGTAAAAATGCCAGGAACCCATAGCTGGGGAAAGGATTTTTTTGGACGTGTCCACACAGTTTTGGGGTTTGTGATCATGCGCGTGATCTCGCGTGATCTTCGTCCTCCCCCAGAAACTGAGATGCGATTTTAAGGCTAGCGCGTGCGTAGTTTATGATCATTGGCTTTAGAACGGTCGTGAGCCGCGTCATCAGGGTGTGTGTGTATACTTTTGAAGCATAAATCGTCACACGCCTAGCCACGATTTTCGGCAACTGTGACCACTCGGACTCGTGCAACGGGCACGGAAGGTCAGAGCCATTTGTTGGGAAGATTTATTTCGGATTAATCGCGCCCCGTGAACGGGACGGGTGCGACGACACGACACTACATGGGTAGCCGTTTTGTTTTTTTTTTGGCCGTTTAGTCGGGAGTGTTTAGTCGCCGTTAAAACCAATCATGCTTTATGCTGCTGGAACAAGGCTATTTGGTGTGGTTTGGGTGTGGTTGTGGTTTTAAGCATGGTGAAAGCGCGCCTACAAACTACTACAGGGTCCGCTGTCAGGTTTAACCGCATTTGCAATTAATCGGCTGATAACGGTGACAATGTTTGTTGGGTTTAAATGCGAGTTTTATGTTAAACTTATGCTGGTTGCTAGTTACACAAACAAGCAGCATCATTGGGAAGATGTCCTATGATGAGGGGATCGCGATTTCGGGAATCGGTTCTTTTCTTCTTACTTATTCCTCAATCACATACTATCAAGCGCATTTTTTACCGGCTTTAAATGCATTTTTGAACCTGTTTGTCCAAACATATCATCGCAACGCGAGGCAATAAAAAGAAGCTTAAAGTTAACACATTACACAATCGTTCGGAGGCGCTTTTCGGAGTGAAAGATGTGCAACGCAAACGCTTCCTTCCGCCAATAAAACGAGCGCTCGAATGCTCCCGATCCAAGGCAAGGCCGATCGCGTCGAATGATGGTTTTATAGTCCCGTTCCATTCCAGCCCCGGAGTGGCGAGTATGCAAATGATGATCTCATGCCGAAATTGTTACATTTTATCATCGTCCCGCCGGGATGCAATGAAACTCGTATACAGGTGTTAAGTCGCTAATGATCACCGTTGCTGCATCGATTGCACCGTAAGCGAGCGATTGCACACTACCAAGCCGATCACAACCCACACGGCCGCACCTTTATAGCTCTTCATCGTGAGAATGGGCGATAGGGAGGCCGATGGCTTTGGAGCGTTTTCTGTCGTCACGATGCTGCAGCATAAGTGCACCAGTTACTGGTGTGCGATCGAGAAGATAAAATCGGTTTGCTTACCAAGCCACACCCCTTCGGACACGCGGTGCAGTGATAAATTATGTAATTGATTAATGATCGAACGGGCGGTTTTCCGTTCCGGCGAGCCGTTGCACGGGGCTTGTACAAGCTTCTTCAGTTCCTCTGACTCCAGGTATTGTTACTTCATTGTTTTACATGTGCCGAAGCCGTTAAGAAGAGCGCTGAGTTGACTTTCCCATGCAGCACGGTGCGTGAAGGAACGAAAAAAGGGATGAAAATTGTTCCCTTATGCCGAAAGTATCATAAAACTGAAAGTGATGCTATAATTAACGTTAGTGTGTTAAGCATTAAAAATTTAAATTTTTCTGCTCGGAAAAGAGAGGAAAAACGTTAGTGTAGGGTAATATCTTGCCATGTTAAATTTCATACCATTACGCTAAAATATGATTCTGTTGTGTTGGTCGGCTGGATGAATGGATCTTGAAACTGCAGCAAAATGTAACATTTGTGCTTCTAACCTCCCATCTTCATTTTTAGTTAAATATAAAATAAAAAAAAATTGAATCTTTTTGGGATATTTTTTTGGAAAATATCGTCAAATCAATTTTAAAGCCAGCGTTTATGGGATACATTTGGCAGAAAAGCATCAAATAGCAAATCTGGAACGATGCTTCGAATGCACATGCATTACCATATACCTTACACATCGACAGGCAAATGATTACCGTCAAACCGAAATATTTGACTCTATTTCGATTAATTTATTTTGCATTTTACACTTTCGCCTTGATGCGTTGTTGGTTATTTCCCGGTTGGCAAAACACAGAACATCCATCGGTTCGTACGCTGCGGCGGCATCATTAATGACACCGCTAAATGTGTGCATCATTCGCGACCCGCGCGCACGGAAGGCGTGAAATGAAAAACGCATTATCATTATTTTATGATCCGTCCCACTTTTCTCCATCTGCTGCACTAAAAAGCGCATGAAACGCAAATCAGCCCCATCGCTGCCGTCGTTGGGCCTTGGGAAACTTTAGTCCGATATGGAGGGAATGCACATTAAAGGTGAAATTAAAGCCTCACCTCTTCCCTGTGGCATTCCCAGCAAACAAAAACGCATCACCGTCCATCGGCAGCTGCATTTTGGGTGTTGTCATCGAGCTGACTTTGTTGCATTTAGTGCGGATTGATCGTACCGAATACGCAGTGACGGCGGCGCAAAAGCTTTCTAATGGAGATGAGGTAGTGTATGTGTGTGTGTGATACCGTTTGCCCCGTTTCTGGAGTGGTCCGGTGCTTTCTTATTGCTCCGTTGCGGCGGTTTATTTTGGTTTTGTTTTAGGGGAGGCAGGATGGGCGATAAAAAATCAATTTCAAACCACTCACCACAGCATCTCACACCGCTCTCACCGTGATGTGTGTTTGTGTGTGTGTGTTCCTGGCACGCTCGTTAATGAAAATGAAGGTGATAAATTGAATTAGCATTCCCACACCATTTAGCGCTGCCGGTGCACCAAACAGCTCCGAAAAGCTTCTTCACCTATAAAAGATCCGCTCCTGGGTCTTTCGGGGGGATAGGAGAAGAAAGATGCCCTTGCACTAGGATACCGCCACGCCATTGTGGCACGGCGATCGTCCGGCGGTTTCGAAGTGCTAATTAATTATCATACAAATTGATAACGTAAATTTGAACACGATCTTTTCGACACCGGTAAATGGAGTTGGAGTTGTTGGCTTTTTTCGTAAGCAGTTTTGTGTGCATGTGTATAAGGTGGTATAGGGTGCAATTTATGTGCCAAGCTGCCTTTTGTTAGTTTCTCCCAAAACCGAGTCCGTCCAGTGTGTTTTGATCGGTTTGCAATGAGCAATTAATTTGACTGGTTTTCTGTGGCGTAGTAGGTACGAACGTGGCGTTCCCTTGCGTGGACGTGATTTTGCTGGCGATCGAGTAGATCGAAGCCTGGGAATGTTTCTTGATTGGGGACATAGGGGAAGATCATTATAGTAGCGGGTTGAATTGCTTTAACATAAAAAATGATAGCCGGTTGTGAAGAGCGGCAGGTTGGTGATATTGCGTTGTAGACAAGGTCGAAAACGTAGACTTTTATGTACTTAAAAGCGAGGCGATCTTATAAATTAGGGTCGATCGGTGGTAGGTAAACGATCGCTTTATGAATGTTAGAGATTTTGAGGGGTTTTTAAGCGCAATATTTTAGGATATAACAGGACGATCCTGATATCTTATATTGATATCGATCCTGATAATATATTGTTGTTGCGATTGGAAATATAGATGTCTTGTAGAACGGTTCAGATATTTCTCTTTGGCGTAGATTAGGGGTCTCCAAACAACGACCAGCGGACTTCATAAGACCCGCGATGAGTTTAGGATGATAAAAATAGTCTGTTATTTCGACTAATTTGATCAACAATTTTATTTTTAAGTATTCAATATTCAAAATCAAGCTTCGATAATAGAAAGCTGTATAATTTTAATGCATTTACTGAATATGTTCTTAACAAAACGAGATTTAAACGTTGCACAGCAAAGGGTTTAATCAAAATGATTCTGAACAACGTTATTTACCAAATAATGTGGCCCGCAAACTAAAAGTTTAAGGTCCTTGGTTTGGATACTTCTAGAAAATCGTAAGGTATAATTACGATTTGAGATTGAGATTAAGTTGGCGTTAAGGAGATACTTCAAATCAATACTAAACACATAGCAATAGCACTTTTATTGTACACTCAGTTAGATCTACATGCGCCGATAGGCTGAATAGATTAGTAGAATGATTCATACCTTCAAGCTCCTCTCTCAAGTAATATCGGGATCTAATTCTAGGGTCGATGACGTTAAATCTTTCACCAGAAGTGCTAGGATTAACCGTCGGTATCGCCCGCGCTTTAGAGGTAAGTATCCAAATCCATTATTAAATTCTTAAAGCTTGATTAATACAAATCCCACCTTAACATTGATAAATCCTTAATCTACTAGAAATCAACGAGCACCTGTAAAGTTGTACACGTTCTTACATCACTCTCCTGACCCGTGCCGTCTATCAGCGCGCTATCCAACACCCGGCGGCATGACTCTTTAGAAAAAAGGCCCCCATCAAATGGTATGTCAATAACCGCTTTATCTAGTCACCAACCCAGATAGAGTAAATATTGACACAAAAGTCGACACGGATGCCACCGCCGCCAATGACAATGTAGAGAGAGAAAGAGAGACTCCGTCCAAGTGGGGGGACTCGAAAGTGGCACCCTGTCTTAAGCGCACATACATCGGTGATGGTTGGTAACTGCTGCCGGCTGGACTGTACTGCATATGTACTACTGTATGTGCAACTTTCAATGAACTGTACTCTGGGGCCACTCGAGGCTTCCCAGGAGTGGCGGCGCTCAGAGGTCCAATAAACTTTGCACAAGTGCGCCGGGTACCTTCAAAACCCCTGATGCCCACTCCCCAAGTGCCCCTTGAAATTGCACGATAAAGCAATAAATGGGTTCGCGCGTGCTCGATAGGCCGTCAAGTGTGTTGGAAAGGGGTTTCGGCGAAGGCTTGTCAATATGCCCCAACCCATCCCATCAACGACCCGGTAACTATCGACAGTTTGTACCGTTTTGTCTAGTTGTGTTGTGAGGTGCACGGGAGGGGACGAAAAACACCGCCCGCGGATCGATTGTTGATAGGCCTGTGGGATCAGTGGGTTGTGAAGTGCAACATCATCATCATCGTCGTCATCGTTCGGACGTTCGAACGCCCGGCAATCGCCAATTAATGCATCGTCAAACAAATGAGCCGCATTAGCGAGATGGCGTCAGCGTAGAGTGAGTGGCTCTAGTCACACCGTTCTAGCCGAAGGATGACACGAGCGTGACGATCGCCTTTGCCCACCGCCGATCTACTTTGTTGCCCGTTGGGTAGATGATGATTGCGGAACGTCCGTTTGAGGCAATATTTTCCCCCGTCAAATGAAGTTTCTGTCGAGCTTTAATGACTCACTAATAGGCGCGAGATGATTAATAAGCATGTGGCAAAGGAAGCGGATGTAGGAAAATAGCTAAACTTGTAGAAAGGGGCCATCGGATAGAGCTTGTGATCTCGCTTACGCAACACACTTTGAGCCCTTAGCTTCGTAGAAGGTGATCACGTTTTTATCATTGTTTTAGGTCTTGTATGAACCAAAGTTACAATGTTGATAAGGATTAATCTTTGCTAATTTCACGTAAAAACGCAGATTATCTTTACGCGATTACGGTACGATTGCACTCTACCTTTTCTTTTGAGTAACTTGCAAGAACAGATCCCTATTTCACGAGCAATCGGCCATGCACTAAGTATTCACTATTCACTCACTATTAAATCCCTAATCGCTATCATCAAACGTGTAATGGTCGATTAAAACCGCTCATTTACGAACTTTTTTGTCCTTTCCCAGCTGCCAGCTGGATACATTTCTTCTCGCCGTGCACTTGAAAGCTCGATCACATTCACTAATCCCTACCACGCTCTAACACTTTCTCCCAAACGCCCAGCTGCAGGCGAATTCCTTCCCCGAGCTGGCACCACACCTTGCAGCAGCATCACACACAAATCCTCTACGACGATGGGGTTGCGGTGTGTAAATGCGCAAAGCGAAAGGCTTCTTGTCGCTCTTCACACAGTTCTCACATCGCCCGTATAATCCCCTCACTGCGCTCATTAAGCGCATTAATAAAGAAAATTTATACCTTCCTTTCTCGCTTGTCGCTCTCTTGTGCCGTTTGCGCGCGGTAAAGAGTTATGATTTTATTCGCCCCACTTGTCCCTCTTTTCCTGGTCGCGCAGATCATCCGCCCGGTGGTGCGTCAAGTGTCTTCGTGCGCCGTCGCTTCGTCGCTAAAACCCCGCGAAAGATTGATCAGCGCCGCACCATCGCCCGGCACAGGTCGGCAAGCGCGATAATAAATGGCTGGGCGTTTATAAATCAAATCATCTATTAAATGGACTAACCGGGCCATCATCTACCCTCGACCCTTCCCCAAGGTACGATGTTTGTGTGCTGCCGCGTTGCTTGACGGTTAATCGTTTACAAGCGCGTTGCTTGTTCGCGGTGCCGCCGTGTAATGGGGAGCGACTCGGGATCGCTTTCAACCACCCCTTCAGTTTTCTTCCCCTACGGAGCGGATAAAGCATTTGTTTTTGTGTCTTTTGTAATCATAATTATCGTTACTAATGCGCTAGCTGGCCTGGACGGATGATGATGGTCGTTGCCGGCGTGTACCGTTTTTTAGTTTTAACGCTTTCTTTCGCTATTGTGCAATGGGCCAGGAAATGTCATCACTAAGCAATCAAACATAAATGTAACAAAAGGTGTGTAAAATAACAGTAAGGCAACCAGCAGCGACGCTAGGGGATAATCATTTTATTGACTTTGGGTCTTTACCTTGTGCGAGGGAACATTATGCGAAGTGCTGCGGCGCAGATGCTTCATCTCACTTCGGCGGACGGCGTTCCGGAGCTTTTTCATGAAAAACAACATCACCATCCGCTGGTTCACGACTATGCTCGCGGTCGTGCCGACGCGCCGAAACAGCTTGCTAATGTTGACCATACGCATCATGGCGATCTTTTCGCTGCCTCGCCCTACCCCCGTCCAGCTGCACTTTGTCATAAACCGCTTGGTAAACAGCACATCGATTGCCTCCGTCATGCGGTTCTCGCTCTTCACTTCGGTAATCTGCGCGTTTAGCCATTGGTACATTTTGTCCTGATACTCTTTGTCGAGTAGTTTTTCGTTGAAGCTTTCTAGGCTCTGCAAGCAATCGATTTGCTTAAAGTCTACATCGCTTATCATGGGCTGCTTTGGGTCAGTTCGAGAATTAAGTCGGCTTTGGAGCATTTGCGCCTGTGCTTCGAGGTAAACCACTTTATCGGTAATTTTGCGAACCAACGCCTCCAGCAGGGTGATTTTTTGATTAACTTTTAGAAGAAAGTTGTAGAAATCTTTCTCGGATATTGTTCGCACCGATGCGGGTGCAATTTCCATTGTTTTTGTGTGAGTTTTGGAAAAGGATGGTTCAGCTATTGTTAAAAAAGGCAGTTGAAATTATAAAGGAGAAATTATTGAATGCTAAAAATTGTGATGTTATTTAATTCATTTACCTTTTTCCTCACTGATATCTTCTTTACAAGGTGCATTAGAGCATTGTTCCTCCAAGGGGCTAGGCGTTGGACATTTTTGAACTACTTGCGAAGCAGTACCTTCCGATGGTTCAATGCATTCTCCTTTCAGCTTGGAAACATGCCCATGTGCAACGGATAGGTTTGATATATTAATCATTTTCACTGTGCAATTCATCTTTATCCACTTGGTGTTGGCCACACTTTCACCGTCAGTTAACAGTTTGTACATTTGTAGACCATCGCACCTTGGCCACAGTAGAATCGTTTCCGTTTGTTCCGTATCCAAAAGCCATCCTTCCGGCACAACGTAGAGCTGTTTGTTAGCATCTCCCGCATCATGTGCCTCCACGATTGCGAAAGGCATTTTGTGGTCAAAAGGCAGGCGATAAACTTATACTGCGATTGGTATAACAATTCAGTTATAAACTAGAATGAAGCGAAAGCACAAGCATTCTCAATTAAGAAGAGCAAAATTCAGAAAAAATCATAAAAAAAGAAAATAGAATTTTATAAACAGTGTTAGATTTTTGAAATTTTCACACCTTATTTGGTGAAAAACGAATAAAATTGTGTTTAAATTGGACGAACCATTTCCAAACAGCTTAAGCCGGCCAGACCGCCAAGGTCATAATGCTCATCAGGTCATAAGGAAACATCAAATGTAAACAAAACAAATCAAAACAAACCAAAACAAGAAAATAAAATCATTGCAGTGTGTAATGCTCACTAAAAAGACTCAAATTGTAATTTCATTTATTATCAACAGGCACTTAGAGCGTAAAAATTAGCTCATAACAGCCGCTAACCAGCTTGTAGCATTCTTGTCTACGCTACGACGGCCGGCATTTACGGCAGCGTCAAAGCATCCTTCACACGCTCCCGTGGTGAACTACCTTTTCACGCGCCCTTCGCTAGCACTGTTTGGCACCGTGTTTTTCTTACCACTTTTTACGTGCGAAGGTTCATTCGGAGCTCAGGAACGAATTTCCGTACCACGTTGCACTCGCAAAACGGTACAGAAGGCAATATTTTTACCACAAAAATAAACACACGAGACGCTGCCGCAGCTGCTCAAAACAACCACCGAGTGACAGAACGGCCGTGCCGGAGCGCCGCTGTCACTTTCAAGCTGCGTAGGTTTATAGCAGCCGGTTCGTTGATTCGATCTGTTTACGTTCGCGTGAACTTCGCCAACGCGAACCAAAGTACGATAAAATGTGCTAAAATGTTATAAAGAAGATATATTTATGTTGTAAAAACATAAAAATGATGAAATATTAAACCTAAAATCATTCTGCTGGATCATAATCACGGGTAGAAAGCAAAAAATCACGTACAGTTCATCCCATACGCACCACTATTTAGTAGTAAATTATGAGCTTGACCATCGCCCCGGGTATAGATTGCGATGGAAACAGGGAAGGCTAATCACGCGGTGCGTCCGTCCGAGATGTGTAGTAGCCACCGGGCACACGCCATTAAGCGTATATAGAGGGCAGGCCTATGTGCCATGCTATGCTCGTCGCAACAGATAGCGCCGATTCCCGGTGGCAATCGGCGCTGCGCTACCGTGAGAGACGGTTCGCCCGAATGGCACTTGGTGCGCTCGTTTGCGGTAGTGCCGAGGCTGTGGCGCAATTTGTGGCGATTAATCATGTCATTATTCACACTACCGACCGGGCAGGCGCTGGCAGGGTCTATTTCGTGACGAAATGATTGTGAACCTGGTCGGCACTGAATAAAAGAAAAACTGATGTAATGTGCTGCGTTAAACGTTCCGAAACGGGAATCGGCGGCCACGGGAGGCAGAGGTAAAAGTTGAGTAAAATTTATTTTCTCCTTCTGTTTAATCGCCTTGCGTCTTTACGAGTTCGTCATTTGTGGATATTTTCTTACCACAGCAGCACGCAGCGGCGCAAGAGGCGAAACTTTGTGATTTCTCTGGTTTTGGCTGTTGTTGAAATTGCACACTTTTTAAACTCACGGCACTTACAGATTGAGGTTTCGGTTCCTTTCAGGTTGCAGTGCACGCCTTTGTTCAGACTTGCCGTCTGATCCACCAGTGACATCGTTAGCAACATCAGCAAACTCACTACCGTACAGCAGCCCTTTGGGCGCTTTTACGTCCCATGCACACCACAATGCATCCCGCGCAAGTTAAGAACTTAATTGCGAGTACATCATTCACAAGCGCGCTTCTTGGTACTCTTCTGTGGGCACTGCCAGTTTTACAGGTTGCAATTAAAACGGAATAAATTATGTGATTGTCCTTTCTGCTCCCCCTCGCCGGCCGTTTTATCCATCGGCCAGGGAAACGGACGTTTCTTCTACTTGCTGCATTCATTTCCGGCATGGGTACGATACGATCTTTGATCGCTTCTGCTTCTGCACAGGCAACATTTTCGTGGTCAGGTTACACCCTCCGTCTTTCATCTCCCCCAGGCAGTCCCTATTGATAAATGATCGCGAGTCTGGAGCGGGAGTTGCTGACGATTTTTTGTTGGGAGATGCTTTCAATGCTCTTGTTCTCAGCTTCCGAATATAATCAAGGGGCTGATGCACACCAACACGCATCATACTTACGGCCCCAATCCCTGTCTAATCGTTGTTGGTTGATCTGTTTTCAAGCGGTGGAATGCATCCTTCCTTGGTAGTGGCCAGCTCCCCCCCCCCCTCCTCCAGGCAAGTGTGAAGATCGGAAATATTTTGCACAAAGGAAATCGATTTTTTCGCAGCTTCTGCGCCACGCCCCATCGATTCGGTGTGTTTGGTTGCGGGCAGCTTTGATCGTTTTGGTTGGTTCGCTTCTAAGCAGCGTAAAGGTAGCGGCGAATTCTGGGAATTTTGGGGCTTTGAGTCGAAGGGCTGCAGAGAGGATGCCAGGGATCAGCAGAACCATCGGCTGATTGTATCAATCGCATTTGCAAGCGAAGCCGGTAGGATGCAGGTGCAGGAGATTATTGGATTAAGTGTAATTGCTGTTACGATTCGCACGCAAAACGGTTCGCTTAACGCGGTGATCGTATTTTTCATTCAATAAAGCGTTACCTTGAATGTTGAGAAAGGAGATCGGTATCAAGTGGAAGCGGTTCCCATAAAAAAATGATCGCCTTTTGACCATGTTCTGGATGTTGTGTAAAGATGGTTGATTAAATATTGTCTGTACAGTCAATATCAATATATTGGGGAAGCTTGATATATTCTTCAGAAAGTTATAACATGAACTTCAAACTAAATTTCAGGATACAATCGAAATTTGAAAAGCTCTTCAGTTGTTTATTTTGAAATTTTAAACCAATTCTGCTCGTCCATGTAGGACTCAGTCCACTCTATGGCAATGAGATTCAATTCGGGCTCCGTACGCTGATTAAACGCCTGTGATTGACCTTAGCGAAGAAAAGAAAGCCTTTTTCAGACCGCCTCACGGATTTTCGGTTTGTGTTACTTAGTGTGTTGTCAAAGAATGCAGGAAATACACCCAAAAGTGTCAACGTGTCATCGGCGACGATTAAATTATTTCCACCAACGTCTGCTTCCGAACGAACATCGAAACGAAACCCCTTACGACACTTAACTTTCCCTCAAAGGATGCTTACCAAAAGAAAAAAAAACTCAAATTTTGTATGATGGCAGGCGATGCTGACCTCGAAATAAATTCAGACGAACCAAACAAACGAATTTGGTTTGTTCGGCGCGGGCTGCAAAATTGCAATTGTACGAAATAAATAAATATTCAACAGATTGTCCGCCAAAAAGGGACACTCGAAAATCAAGCAATCCGTGCTTTGCTGTGGGAGTGGGCATCGGTGTGCTCGGTGTGTGTGTGTGTGCGCGCGCGCACAAATTGAGTCGTATGGCGCGAGCGCCCGCCTTGCCTATACTCGTTACCCACCCCCAAAAAACCAAGTACAAGTCGTGTCCTGTTTCGGTCCTCATCAGTCATACACCTTGCTTGCGTAAATAATGATCGCACCTTTGAGATTGAGGGGGGGGGGAGAGGCAAGACTTAGCAAAAGCGGGTCACCGCCAGCTGCGCGAAGCACAGAACCCGGCAGCACAACGGCCGCAGCTCATTATTCACTGCAACCTTCTCCCACTGGGCAGTGCTGGAGCGCTGGCACCCGGTGGGAGGATGCTGATGCAGTGTTGGCCAGCACCGGGCGGTGCATTGTCATGTTTGATCGAACGCACAAGCGTGCACTTTTCACCCGACGCATACTCAATCCAAGGACTCGCCTTCCTTTTTGCGCATTTTGTAGTTGTTGTCGTTACCGTTCGCGCAGTCGCACCGGGTAACAAGTAAATCTTAATCCTCGAAATGTCCCCCTCTGAAAGAGCCTCCTGCTCACGATATCGATCACTGACAAGACAATTGACAGATCGCGCGTGATTCATTACCACTTCTACGGTGGATCGAAGAGACTGGCACTATTGCAGGGCTGCTTGGGGGAAGTCGGGAGGCATATGCATAATGCTATGATAAATGAGCCATTTGCCTTTCGGACGGATCTGAGCGTTTCGGTGCAAGTGCGTCCGACCGGTCCGGTCGAAGGTAACGTTCGATAACAATGGCGGCTTTCGGAGAGTGGAATGGCCGCTCGATCTGCTGAACAATGGCGATATCTACATCTTGCTCCGGTTTTGGGTTTAACAATCCACCGATCGAATGTTTCAATTCGAGACGATTGCTTACCTTGGTGAATACGTTTTTTGGGCAAAGATTTTTACCATTTTTGTTTTGTACAGGACTGTTCACATTTAATGATAATTTGATGATTTGTATTTTGAACGAATAGTATTTGATTTTTACGATTAAATTGCTACCGATTTGAATTTAAAACTACAATTGATGAAACTATTTGAAAACCTATACAAAACGTATTTTTAGCTTGATCTTGATGTTGATCTTGATATTGAACCTAATCATGTAAAAAAAAACAATAATCCTCTTCTGTCATTAGAAGTTGCGTTCGTACATCAATAAGCTACAGTAGAACGTCGATTATCCGGGCAGCTCGGGACCGGACG
>KI920312.1:0-12061 GCA_000473525.2 Anopheles melas | reverse complement strand
CTGTCAAATGTTGTATTTGCAACAGAATAATATTTCCGTTCTTTCAAATGATTTTCAACACGTTTCAAGCTGGATTTAATTTGACAATTATTTGTGTTGTGTTGAAAATCATGCGCAAGAACTGAAATATGATTGTGATGTCTTGGAAACCCCTGTAATAAAATGTCAGTTCTTACACATGATTTTCAACACATCACAAAGAACTATCAAACTTAATTCCAGCTTAAGATATGTTGAAAATCATGTGGAAGAACTGAAAATTTATTGCCATGCAATTACAGCACTTGACAGCCAATGAAAAACATCTAGCAAGCAACGAAAAATGTTGTAGATATTAGAAATTGACTCAGAAATCCCTGTAAAACATTTTTGTGTTATTTTCCCCCTGTTAACTCCGCTTAATGCTACTTCTTCGAATGTTAATACTCCTCTTTTATCCCGTATCGCCAATTCTGCTCCAACCCCTTCCCGAAGCTCCTAGTTCTACAATCTTCCAACATTTGCATACAGTCATCTTATCCGTCCGTGTGCCTCGCTACAGTACCAGTGGCTTGCACCATCCAACGATAAAAGAACCCCCCTCTTCATTCGATAATAATTCTTGTTTGAATCTGATTAATGATCAACAAATTTGTTTTCTCCGATACGCTTCGCGACGCACCGTTCCTTTATCGCATCCACGCACAGGAGTAAAGGGCGGAAGCTGCACCGTCAACCAGCTCCGCTATCTTGTTGGATTGCAAAATGAACCCCCTACCCCCGACGGACAACCCCTTGCGATAAAATACAAGTGCAACTGCGTGGATAGTCGCGCAAGTCCGGCAGAATGTATGAGCGCGCGCGCACACACGCGGGCACTCGCGTATCGCCGGATGAAGCAAACGATGCGCACCATACTATCTTTCCACGGCGCTGATCTTTGATTCCCGCATTCTGATAGTGTGCGTCTCCCTTCCCCACCCGGAGGCTACCGATACCGAGGGAGTTGCGGTTTCGAGGCGAATGGGAATGTAGCAGCGGTCGCAGCAGCATTCGCTCTGTATGCTCGGGAGTCCCGCCCGGGGTACACAATAAAAGCTAACAAAATGTGTAGCAGGACAAATGGACATGAAAATGCAAAGAAAGGAAGAACGCGTAGCAGCAATGGAATCGCTGCGATCGCGGGTAGCAGCTGCCGTTATTTATTTGTAATTGTAATCATTAAATTACGCGCAACAATCGGCATCAGCGCAGCTTCCGAGCCTGGATCCCGGCCAGAAGGGAGTATCGGAACCTTGCCCCACTCGCCGATATCAGGGAGCGGCAAATTTTCATTCCAATCGACATATTTTTCCTCCTCAGGATTGCCTCAGGCTTGTGGTGTGGTTTTGGGAAAAAGGGGAATGAGGGGGGAGGGGGCTATGGTTCGAGCGCAGATTGCAGCACACTTCGGTCGTGCTGATACTTCAGGCGACAGCTTCCGAATGTTGTTTTTTTTTGGAGTGTGTGTGGCAATGGATACTTTGTGAGGTGGTTCGACGTGAGTTAAATGTATTTTTGTTTCTTCATTTCATTTAAATTTCGAATTAGTACAATGATCATGTAATTTTTTTAATATTTATTTTTATAGAGTCTTTAGGCCGATTGGTTTCATTACTCTCATTGCATGATTGTGGGATGTATTGGAAAGGGTTCTTCGGTTCATAGTGAAGATATTTTGGGAGCTGGATATTTTTGAACTTGTCTGAAAATTTGTCCAAATAGTGCTCGATTGTTTAAACTAGGGAAAGTTCCTAATATTTTGAGGACTTACATTTTACTGCACATTTTACAGGGGTTTGCGATCAATTTCCTGTGTTACCAATACTTTTTATTGCTTACAAGATGTGTTTTCAACAGCATTAGACATTGATTTTACGTATTTTCATCACAATATTTTTTTTTCAGTACATATGATTTTCAACACGTCTCTCGCTGGATTGAGTTTGACAGTTCCTAGTGGTGTGTAGGAAATCATGCATTAGAACTGAAATTGTACTTTGATACCAATACAAGATGTGAAAGCGGTTGAAAACTATCTTACAGGCGGTGAAAAATTGTGTGCACATTCAAAGGTAACTTGAAAAACCCTTTATGATTTGTCTTCATAAAATCATTCCGTTATAAACTTCCATTACATATCTTAAATAACAAAGATCTTCTGAATTTCGTTAAAGTAAATATTATACGATGTAAAAAAAGAGCTAAATGTACAA
Organism: Anopheles melas; assembly: GCA_000473525.2. NCBI lineage: Eukaryota > Metazoa > Arthropoda > Insecta > Diptera > Culicidae > Anopheles > Anopheles melas. Next base: position 9,827 of record KI920312.1, on the reverse strand, counting down.
AAATATTAAAAAAAATCAACAAAATCTCTCTATTTTTGTATATGTTATCTAAAAAAAGAATACACGAACCCTTTCTTTACCCTAAAAATATACAATAATTATTTCTGATCGTATTACCACCATCTTCTCCTGCCCTACGGTATATGGTTTGTACTCTGGTCATCATGGCACCCGCTGTGTCAATTTCAAATCATCCCGTGACACGCGTGCCTGCCAAAAACTAAACCAACCCAACCGGTTAACCAACCGCTTCTGGCCGGCAATGCTGCACATACATAATACATATTGCTTCCTCTCGTGACATGCGGCTATCGTGTCCTCCGGTTCGAGCCCGGCATCGTATCAAGCCGCGCTCGGTAAAGCAGTTGGGCGATATGGCGCGATTGCAGCGGCTTGTACAGATGCACATCGACCGGCTCCACTTCCCGGCCGGATGCGGCCTGCCGTTCCTCCTGCAGCAACACCTGGCGCACCTCGTCTAGCAGGGCCGGATCCAACCGCAGCCCTTCGGAAGTTTTCAGCCCGAGCAGTACCCGCTCGTACCGTCCATAGCGATCCTCGTCCGTTTCCAGGTTGTAAGTGCGCGTACCCTTGAAGCCTCCCGTACGGCACGTGCCGAGTGTGACCACGGACAGCATCAGCAGCAGCAACTGGAAATGAGTTGGAATGAGAGGTGGATGAAGCAGGATAAGGGAGGGTAGGGGAACCCGTGCCGGGAAGTTGTGGCAGGAAACTTACGCTCACTGTCACTTTCATTGCTTGCACGAACGGTGTCGGTGTGTCCGTATGGGGACCAAATGGTCTGCTAGGAGTACTACTGGCACGCTTTTATAGCGAGGCTGGCATGTGAGCCTCCGACTCCGGCGACAGTTAAAGACACAAGGGTGATGTTTCAATGGTGTTTTTTTGCCACTTCGGTGTGTACATGCTCCTCTCACCCAAAACGCAACAGCAAATCCGATAATGATTTCAGGCGGAATGGAATTATCCGTTGGCGGAGCGATCCCAGCAAAACCCCAACACGATCGTCCTTGATCAGTCAGCTTGAGCTAAAGCTAGACTGTAAAGGAAGAGAGACTGGGGAAGAAGAGTTTGTCGTAAAGTGCAACCTATGGTTGACCCTTCGTGGCCGGCACTGATTGTCTCGCAATGTCCAAACTGTCCACCCAGCGCTGGGACGCGTGGACGATGCTCGAGCGCTGCTTAGCGGCAGCTCATCGACTCCGAGCTGGGGAGCGATTGATGAATGACACCCTAATGTGTTCGTCCGTGACCCGCATTTTGGGGGAGCGGGCGGAGCGCTCCCTCCCAATCCACCTTGTGCGGTGCGATGATATCGTACAAACCTTTCCCATGTAATTAACAGCATGCTAAGCTTTTCTGCTTCTTGTGTGTGTGTCTGATGTGTGGTGTGGTGGTGCTGTTAATCGGTGTGTTTGGTTTGTACACCGGCCACAGCGATCCAAATCGATCGAACCGTGCGCGTTTGACGATTTGATCGATCGGTTGCGGTCTAGCGTGTCTCGGAGCTGTCGTAATAGAGCGCCAATCGAACATCGGGAAGGGCATCGGGTTTCACCTGCAGGGCAACAGCGGGAAAGACACGCGACCAGGTCGCGACACACAAACACACGCCAGGGATCGGTCACCTCTAACACGCCGGCGAGATATCGCTGTGGAGTTGTCACGGCAGTGCTTTTTTGGAGTCTTTTTTTTTACATTGACAGAGAGCAGAGTCGTTGATTCGAAAGGAAAGCTGTTGATTGAAATTACTCCTGGTGGTGGTGGTTTTTGTTTGTGGCCCAAGAAGGGGGTTGATGTCTTTTCTCAACTGTCAACTTACTCCGTTGTTTTTTTTTTGTTCACTCCAGCCCGGTGCAAATCGGGCGTGAGCTTTACTTCACCTCACTGATGCTGTGCGACCGGGTCCGAGTGGCTTTTGGAACGCCAACACTTTGTTTGCCTCTTTTTGGGGCGGCTTCTTTTGTGAGATGCGTAACTTGGCAAGGGAGGGGAGGGAAGTGGGCATGGTTGCTCATTTGCGCCAGTACACACCAGTTTCGCTGGGAGGGCAAAAGGTGCGATCGGGCTTGTGCAATCGGTTTTGATTGCGATTCCAAAATTCCGCTTTCCCTGGGACTCGGTGGGCTGCTGTCGGTGGGCGCATCTGGGCATCGGGTGGGACGGGATGAAGATGCAGCTGTGGAATACGAAATACATCCCCCTTTTCTCTCTCTCTTTTTCTCTTTTTTCTTCTCTTGCGCGCACACATACACAAGCGCTGCATTCCGATCGGGCAATGATTGCTTTGGCATTGATTGGCAGATGATAGTGTCGTGAAGCAGCGCTTTACGAGCCATTTTGATGATTTTGAAATGCACCTCGTCGTAATGTGTTCCGTCCATGGTGGAGGGATGGTAAATGGTGGAGTAAGGGGTAGTACTGTTTTCGGATGCTTTGCAATAACTGTTTCTCGTTTGCGGAGGCTGTTAAATGCATTTAAAGTATATTAAACACGGGCAAAATGATATATATATATATATATGGAGCTGAAGAGTTTAAAATATATACAAAACGTTATTTTATGAATTTGAGAACAGTTTAATGAACTTTTTTTAAATATTTATGAATTCGACTTTCAAAATCTCTATGTTGTATTCTTATTACGTTCGGTAAGAGTTATATCACAATTTTATTGTGAAAAAAAATTAATAATTTGTTTACTCAAACATCGTACCGGGGCAATGGTAGAGAGAAATTGGTTCCAAATCGAGCATGTCTGTAGAAATTCGTACCAAAAAACCGCTTCCCATGTATCGGTCGCTTTTCACACCCCTATTTGTCAAACGGGGGACCCCCATTCCCGTGCCCATTATTTCCGTATCATTACACGCGGCCCCAGTATCGGCAGCGGCACCATCCAATCGGGGCAATTTAGTTAATTTACTCAACAACAACATAACGGGGTTGCTTTGCCGTCTCGCGACCATTCCGTTCGGATAACAAGGGGTTCGTCGCCATATCGCTGATTGAATTCTTTTGTTTTGTCAGCCTCCGGGGCTCGAGGTTCGCTGCGGAGTCGCTGCGAGCGCGTATCCCACCGCGTATTTGCGGGATATAATGGTGATGAGTTCGGCGAAATGGTGTTTCCCCACCAAACTCCTGTCCTCCCGCAGAAGCCTCTTTTACAGTAATAAAAATTTGTGTCACAGAAAAATGCACCATGTCGGGGGACGTGCGACCCGCAACCGGAGGACGTTCTCAACACACAAACCAAAGGACACACAAACGCACGAGTTTCGGGGTGCATTTTTCGGCACACAGCACCAGACACGGCTTGAATTGTGGCGAGGCTGGCATTGTGATGCCGTAAAACCGCAAAGCCGAGTTCGACCGAGCTGCTCGCCGGCTCAGGGGGTTTAAATGGATACCGGTGGTAATGAGTACGATTTATTACACCTTTACCCCACCTGCGGCCGAACTGCACACACACACCCCTGGCGACTGGGCCGATTGATGGAGACTTTCTACATCAATTAAATCCTGACAGACTTCGGCCACTTCTGTGTGTATTGGGTTCGCTTTAGGACTGTGACTGGGACGACCGTTTTAGTGCTACCTGCAACTGATGAGTGGTACAAACGTGGAAATGCGATCCTTTCACTGTGCGTTGTACGGCAGCCGCCGAGGTTCAGCATTCTCCCCCCAGTCTCTGGTGCTGCTTTGATCCTAACCGATAAGCAGCGATCGTCGTGGTGGATAATTTATTGCAGCCGAAAATCGAACGGACAGATGCCCCGGCACGGTGCTGATGCTGGTGCGAATTAATCCTTCCGTTCCGTTGTTGCTATTGGGAATCATCGACCGATAAGTGGTTTGTGGTGTAGGCATGGTTTCTTTATTTCAACCCTTTTTTTTCGTCTTAATTGAGGAAGAAACGTTTTTCGGGATGAAAGATCGGCAAATGCGTTTGCCAATTGGCTCGTGGCAATTGACAGACAATACATTTCAATTATTTTTTCTGGTTTAATTTGCAAAATGTTTCAAGAGAGGTAAGGAAGGATATAATGCTTAATAGATGACAATGATTCTAGTAACATCCAGAAATATGTTTAAAAACTCTGAAATGGTTTTAAGACAATCAAATGAATTAATTGCAGATATTTTTTTCACTTTTTAAAGAAATCTTATACGATTGTGCTGGTAACAATTTGGAGGTTTTTCTTATAATTCTACCTCATGTTCTTACTTTTCATTCGACCGTAAGGATCAATCACAAACAGTCAGAGACTCCCTCCTTAGGGAGGTAACGGCGGCTAAAAATCCGTCGTGTCGTGGATCAATTTCAATCTACGATCGCAAAAACGTGATCATTCGACGGCGTTGCTTTTTTGGCCAATCTCAATCTTCCGAAACCAAGAGCCCAGCTCGCTAGATTGTCCTCGGATCGTGCTGGTGCGATTGTGATTTATCGTTTTACGTCCGCTGAAAGGTGGTTCGGTCCCCGGGTTGATGCGATTGGTGCTCCCGCACTGATTGCTGGCTGCTGATAGTGGCTGGAGCACACCGGCTATTAGTTGGCCTTCACTCCAGCGCACAAACCTTGGCCAAATTTGCGTGAGGAGTTCTCTGTGCCGGTTTGCTTCGCCAATTCTCCCCCCTCTATTCTCAGTTCGTGCTGTCACGTACGTGCGATCGTGCTGTATGTTTATTTATCCAACCCAAAATTGGTGCAAGCTTGTTTTTTTGTTTTCGTTGGTGCGAGTTGGATGCAAGATAAGCTCAGGCTGCTGCTGATGATTCTGCGTGAGCCGACCTGGCCGAGATGGCTGAGCTGCGATCCCCCGCAGGACTTTTTTGTTCGTACCGGGTAATGAAGCTGATGTGATGAGGCGTGTAATGATAAGCGCACTGAGGAAGGAGAGAGATGGACAGTTGTTCGATCGCAAAAAAAACCCCTGAGAGCGGCCAAGGATAACGCGCCCGGCGCGTTTGCATGCTAACTGCGCCGCGTGGACTGATTTATTTTTCTCAGATCAACATCTTTTCGCCTGTCCTTTGCGGGATCCTGTGTCCTAAGGGATCCCGGGGATCTCGCCGATAGTATCTTCCTGTTTTCTCTACTTCTCTCTCTTTCTCTATCGCACTCCGTTACAATCTTTTGTTTTTCCACGGCCTGATCGTGCCGGAGGATCGCTAGCGTGGCGTAATATCTTAAGCCCTATCAGATAATGAAGGGTGTAAAGCTTCTGCACCGGGTTTCCCGAGGGCAGGAATCCTTCCACCCGAAACGGTGAGCTGTGTCCGCGTGACAGACAGCGAAAGCGGGTGAAAGATGGTAAGATTAATATGCTAGTAGCATGTAGTTGTTTTTTTATTCCACGCTAGTGCATCCTCACATACTCTCACGCACGCCCTGGTCGGAGTGACGTATCGGAGGGTTGCCATCTAAAGCAACAGGCAGGAGCAGCGGAGAGAAAGAAAACGGCTGACCAGCATCCCCGTCGGGCGAGTGCTCTAGATAGTAAAAGGGTTTCATTACAACTTAGCCATAAAGTTAGCAAATGGCGGCCTGCTTTTTCCCCGGATTCTAGATCGATCGCCGTCGATCGTTTTTAGTCGGTTTCTTTTTTTGCGTGGCGTGACGTGTACAGATGGTTAGGTGTTTCGCATATTAAATTACACGCCTCGGACACGGCCGATCCGGTGGTCGGATAAGGAAGGCGACGAAGCTAAGATTTCGACTGTGGTTGGCCTTTCGCAGGAAGGATGTAGCAGGATAAACGGAAGGTAATGACTGATCTAAAGACGGATATTAACTTGATACTTTTAATTTGATTCCATCAAATGTAATTTTTACGAAATCATTCTCAATTATCAAACGCTTACCTCAAATGAAATGCGAGCGTAAGGAAGAAAAAAAATGGTTCCAATTAACTAACGGCCGTTCGTTCGAATGATTCCCTTTCGCTCTCGGTACGGTGGAAAGTGCACTTAGCTTGTGCAAACAATTTGTTAATAATAATTTTGATTAATAACATCGTTTACGTGTGTACGTGAAAGGCAAACGGCTGGGTCGAGAAATGGGGAAGATTTGTTTTTTACAAATAAAACGTAACGATTTGAGATTACTGCCAACAAAAGACGTGGTACACATCGGCCACTGTCAGGGAGCATGTGATAGCAAATAAAAGGAAAAACAAACCGCCGTACTTATAAGCGCGTACGGATCCAGACGATGATCTTTCTCTTTTTCGGCAGCAGCCTCCGGAAGGGTGGAAAACAAATTACGAACCCAATTTGATACTGTACCGTTTACTGCAAGCTGGAGGATGTTTGCCGGTCTGCCAATATACCTGTTAAGAGATACTGCGGAGCGAATAAAAACAGAACCCAATACTCCATCACGCGTTTGTTTGGTCGTGCTTTGGACGGTCGATCAGAAAAAGAGAATCAATTCAAGGATAAAGTCCCCCGAATGGTATCAATTAAGTGTCATTAATTTATGACGTCTTAATGTTTACCTAACCGTTACCGTACGGTACGGTTAAGCTGGAGCTTGCTGAAGATGGTGCATTGTCGATCCAGTAGGAACGCGATCGGTCCTTTCTTCCAACCCGAAAGGGACGATCCGCAAGCACCGACCTGCTGCAATAATCTTTTTTATTGATCATTATGGATTGAACGAGCTGGGAAACGGAGTTGGGAAGGGAGGTAAATTATTTGAAATTTTATTGATGCCGATCAGCACGGTATCGTGGACGGTATGGTCGGTAGATTTTTGGGGGCATGGTTGTTGGTCGCTGTGTGCTTTATTTGCACAGATATGAGTGTACCGGGGACGATCGAGTAATTGGAAGAGAAATGAAATCGGGAAAGTTTGTACGCTGGAAGGCGCTGCTGGTAGAAATGGGCTGCACCCTGTTTGTAAGATACGAGCCTTTGTTTGGCGTTTTGGGCCACAGCGGTTGATCAATGCGGGTAGGGAAGTTAGCGATGTAGTTGTGATATAGCATTAATTATCCTTTTAGAAGATCGGTTTTATAAAATATTTGACTGTATAACAGCACAAGTAAATGGTTAAAAATACTGTACAAGTTTGTGTTTTCGCTACACAAATCTAGAATTGCTTTTTTTATTTGTTCTGTGCTTCAATCGTTTTCTTCTTTCATTATAAAATAAGGTTTTGAAAGTTTGAAAAAAAAAATCTTTTCAAACGTTATCGTGTACCAGTTATATTTTAATTATTAGTATTTTCTAGGATATTTTTTTAAGCACAAAAGACGATCTTAAAATCCGATTAAATGCTTCAGAAACTATGGATGCACTCTCAAAACTTTGATTTAAATTAATATGTAATATGTATATGGCCGCATATTAATGTTTGTAACCTTTTAAGGATTAAAATGTTTCATTTTCGCAACCTGTTTTATCACACGACACGTCTCCTTTGTTCTGGTGGTTGCTCGATGCGCCAAGCATGCAATTATTTTCACTTAAATGCATTTCAAAAATAACAATTTACACCGCATACACGTGCATGTAGCGAACTGCACTGCTTATTTCGACTCTTCTTTCCCATTGGGAGTATGTAATGATTATTCATAAGCGAAAAAAAAAAACAAAATCACAAACACGATTGTGTTTCGCTGGAAGTAAAAAATCTTGTGATATGTAAATTTCGCTTCCACCACCCGTTAACACTACCACCCGTGCCTTCCCGACCCAGAGAAGAGCTGCGCTGGAGTCGTGCAAATCGATAATTGAGGGTCGCGTCTTTTGAAATGAAGTGTTGAAAATGGTTTATTTCCTTGGTTGCAACCATACACACACACACATATCGTTCGTTGCACTTCTTAGGCCATGCCACGTGTGGCTTGTATATGTGTGTGGAGGCTTCGTTCGAAAGTACGCATCAGCCAGTTGCTTGTTACTGCCAGCCGTAACCAGCACGCTTCGACAAAATATTAAAAAAAAAAAACAACCAAACAAGCGGCTGCTATTGCGAAGCGGGGAAACGGTGGCAAATATGCTAATTTGGGATAAGCCAATTTCACCCGAGATGCAGTAGTAATTATGTGTGTGTGTATGTGTGTGTGTGTGTGTGTACCAAGATTTACGAGCCTTGTTGCGCCCGGGAGGTGCATGGGACAAAAAAAAAGTGCCAATGGAATGCTGCATGTGCTGCGTGAGCTTAAATAATTAATTCTTACACTCTCGACGCACAAACTAGCGCGCGCATCCTGGTTCGGAATGTAACGAGAATGTTGTAACGAGTGCAAAGTTCGACAGCGTGTGCTGCTGGGAACGAGAATTGGCAACGCGCTACACCCCGGCGAAGGTGACGATTGACGTCCGCAGCGGAAGCGACATTTCAGCCCAGAACGCTTAACCGGGGCTGGTAGGGTTGATGGGCTGCTGTGGTGCCCATTTAAAGGAAGCTGTTCTGCACAAGTGTGCCCTTATTCTAGCAAACTGATTTTCAATTTACTTTGACAGTGCCAGTTAACAAAGCACCGTTTTGTGGCGCTGTTAGGAGCTGCAAATTGATAATTACCGGGACCGACGCGTTCGGGGTAATAAAAGTGCGGTTTTAAGCGAATTGGCACACCGTTTTCGTTTCGCCAGCAACAGTGTGTAAGATGTGTAAAGTGGTGGGGTTCGGTGTTGACAGGTTAATAGGGAATGTTTTGCTAATGAGAAAATTGTACGGGTTTAGGGAAGTGCAGTGACCCACATTTGGCCGAGGGCGCTAATGGTGAATGTATCAATTTAAAACCCATAAACGAATCGTGAAATTGTATGGTGAGCTTTAAACGCGTAACGTCATTAAATCTTATTTGCAAACAAAATTATGTAAAATTGTATGTTTACCATTTTGTATTCGGGGATTTGGTTTGATTTTGTTTGTTGCATAAAATTTAAAGGAGAAGTAATTTAAATGGCAATAAAGCTTCGTTACAATAATACAGATGTTGTGTGTTGTATTTCATTGTTTCCATTCGAACGGAAGTATAAAATATGGCTTAAATAAAAAAAATTGTCTACGTCACAAAACTTTCGATCTTTATTTTAAAGAGTAATCCTTTACCTTTTGTAATGGGTAACTCTTACTAGATTCTAATTGCTATTTTGCAACAACATTTCATCGATAAAAAAAATCCAGTAAACTAAACGGTACAATTGATCGTTTCTTATTCGCGACGAAATTATCACGCAAAACGTAAGCATCAAATTATGACCAACGCCATCAACAGGGCAGGCTTGTGCAGCAACATTGTCGCTTGATTTTTAATTAGCTCTTACATAAAATTGATTCCCTTTTCGAGACATCCCTCCCGTTAGCGCTACAATCTCCCGATTTAATGTGACAAGAACAACCGTTTGGATGGGATAAGAACAATCCTTGATGATGGCGATGATGGTGATGATCGCGTCACTGAATCTGAAAGCGCAATTTAAATCGTTCGTTCGGGTTCGTCGCCAGTGTTTTTAGCACAAAGTTTATGCAGTTTAATTAAAAATTAATTAAAACAACCATTTTTCTCGTTATGGTCGAAGCGGCACCGACAAGAATGACCGGTTTGCGGGCTGTGCTAATTATCATAAGCCTGGATGGGCTCATCGCCAGCACTCTTTTTTTGGATTTCGCAAACACCCACCTTCAAATTGTTTGTGTGTGTGTGTGTGTGAGAGAGAGAGAGAGAGAGAGATGACGGGAACCATAATTGAAATAAAAATAAAACCGATTGACCGATGCACTCCAATGCATGGTAGTGCGTGTCGCCGCATACACGCGTGCGATAGCACCTTTCCCTCGAAGCGTT
>AXCO02003894.1:0-22349 GCA_000473525.2 Anopheles melas | reverse complement strand
TTATTATTATTATTATTATTATTATTATTATTATTATTATTATTATTATTATTATTATTATTATTATTATTATTATTATTATTATTATTATTATGCCGGATAAGTCAATCCTTGCTACGGGGGGGTCTATTCTAGGCTTGAACTCATGACGGGCATGTTATTGAGTTGTTCGAGTTGACGACTGTACCACGGGACCGCCTCTGTTTATTAGTTAATTGTTAGGATTTATTTATTATATTATTTATTTATTATTATTATTTAGAAAGCAGTGTTTCTATCAATTAACCAAGCATTCTTAGGTTAATTGTTTGTTAGTTGTCACGCTTTGTTGATGCCAAAATGACAAAAAAACTATAAACATACAAACTAATTAGTAACAAACAATCAGAAAGCTAAATGTTCCCTTAAACGTAACGTATTACATCCGTTTACCATCCTGGTGAAAACAAAGGACCCGTAAACGATACTAACGGCGCCGACAACACAGTTACATCACACCGTACAAGTGCTCTCCACAAGTTCCCAGAATGCAGTCCTAGTGCTTCCCGTACAAAATAGGAAGTGACAAAAACACTTCCATTATGCTGTATGTGTTTTGTGGTGTTTGGTTGGTGTATGTGTGATCTTTTTTTTTCTTCTTCGCTTCATTCCCTTATCAACAAAACCAACCCCTTAGGCAAGCCTCTCTTCCCTCCGTACAACCGTTATTAACAATTTGGTGACATGCGGCATTCGACAGTACCACCGCTACCAAGCACCAGCACCAGCAATCGTCTAGCACAGACCGGGTTTGATTATCAAACACACACACACACACACCGCAAAATGAAAGGGAAAGTGGGGTGTGATAAGGTTTTAATGAAGCAACGTTTGGAAGCCTACGGAAAGGTGATTGAGAGAAGTGCGGAGCAAAAAAAAAAGGGTGCTGCTCTGTAGGGTGTTTCCGTGAATAGCTTTGGGCAGTTATTGTGAATGTATGTAAATTTGAAATAAACACACTCGCATTCTTTGGAGATATTTTATATGCAAAATATCAATTAGAAGCTCAGTTTTCTCGACTCAAATCAAAACGAATGTAGCGTAGAATATGGCCAGTTATGTTTAATTAGCTTCTTATTTTAATTATAACTTTGAACATTTGGCACTAGCACGTGTTCTGTGACAAAACACTAATTTCAAAAACAATCCATTTGGCTAATTTGACAAAATAGTTATAAAACAAACGACATTTTCCAAGTAGCTGGAGCATCGGTCAAGCATAACAGATGAAGAAATTGCAGATTTTTGAAGAGTAAAAGAAAGGTAATCAATAATAATACAAGTTTTTTTTTCTCTCTCTTGCAGTGAAGTAGTTGGAGCAACTGCTTGACTTGAGTAGTTCGAAGCGGAGTGGAACGAAACCATTCATTTGAATTTTGTTTACGTTGACGTCACTAACGATATAGAATTAATAAATAGAGGACAAAAAGGCTCTATTCTACGCCCTCTTTTTCTCTGATAAATCGTCGTTACAAGATTGGTAGTTATTGGTAGCATGAAATTTAAAGAAACCGCAAGACTTCCAAGATCTAGAATTGTCCTTCGAGTTAACGTAGGTACATAAAATAAATAAAAATAAAAATAATATTTTGGTCCAATAAAGTAAGAACATTCTTAACAATTCTGTCATAATTTCTAATAAATGCAAACCTCAATAGCATCCCACGTTGCCTACTGGTAACCAACATCAAGAACATCTGTTACTAAAATACAATAGGCAATGAAAGGTACAACAAAATTGAATAAATCCAGATATTTTAATTTTATTATTGATGTTAAGCACCTATCAGATATGACTATAGTTGAAACTGATAATAGCGAACACAACTGTCTATTAGGTATGGAACATATAACCGCGATGGATGAATGTATTCACTGATACGGGCAAAAGCTTCAGTTTTCTAACTTAGAGCATGGAAGGTGCTATAAAGTAATGATTTTATTGGACAAAACTGTAATATGTATGCACCACCTTTTTAGGCCGTAGTACCCTCCCAGTGCCCCAATAAATGTATTGATTTATGATGTACGCACCCAGTTTAACAATATTTTGCCCATATCTAGGAATCACATGAATCATCAATGAGATTAGAACTCATGACTTGCAGTGTAGATACCATTACACGCTGGACACTACACTATGAAGCGTTGATATATTGCAGGCGTTAAAATGGGTACGTATTTAAAACATACATTTTAAAACATAGCAATGTGAGTGCAAAAAAATGCAATACAAATATTTGAAAAACTGTCATGTTTTGCATTATTTTAATTAATTACAAATAATAATTGAAATGTGCATGTTAATGCAATCATCTTTTTTCTTCTTTTTTTTAAATACATTATACAAAGAGAGTCTGATTTCCTTTCAACTTATTCATATTGCGTTGAATGTGATACGGTTTTGTGATGTTCCCGCACTATTAAAATAATTGAACCAAAAACCATATGGTAAGCTACACAAAAATATATTCTTCCTCTCTAATAGTAATTATAATAATTGTTGCGGTAACAATAAAAGACAAAGCCCCAATGTGTGCACGAGCTCCTCTCGTTGCATGCAGCTGTGAAGCACCATCTTCGGGTGGTGGCTTAAGACCATGGATAATAGGTTAACAAACCTTCTGTCGACCGGTTTCACCGCAGGTTGACGGACGCAGTTAGCATCAAGAAACATCAAACCGTGTAAACTCAGGAACCACCACACAAAACTTTCAAAACATTTCCAGCAAAGCCATACATTCAAATGACAGGTTGTTGATGGAGGTTTTTTGCGAGAAGCGCCGGGCGTCATTAAGCCAGGCATAACCAAACCATAATGCATTTTTGCATCGATCAGGGGCAACAATCGTCCATAATGCATTCACAGACACACACACACACACGCACTTTTTCCTGCGATCTAATTTGCGACCACCGAAAGCCTATAATTACCATTGTGTTGGCTACGAGAGTTAACCAACATAACATAACAGAGGGAAGATTATCCCGAAAATGGGTGTGTATCCTTGAAAACAGTAAACGGAGCGTTGAGGAAGAAGAGAGAGTCCTCATTTGGATACATTGTGGTTGGGAGTGTATGCGTGAGTTTGTGGAGCATGTGTTAGTTAGTTTCTATTCAAGAATTAGCTTCTTTTTTCCAACAAGCCTAAATGCACACTCATGTTGGGCTGAAGCGCACATACTACAACATTCGTGCGTCTAGAGCCCGAACCCGGTAGAGACGATCGCGAAGCAAGCAAAGGACGTCCAGAGAAATCAACCCCAAAACGGAAGAAAAAAGATTTATCGCTTCTCTCGCCACAGTCCCCCTTCAAAGCCCGGAGGCATTCCGGGGAGGACGCCAGACAAGACCGGCAACGAAAAGCACAAATCCTCCAGCGGGTGTTGCATCAAACGATACGATCGCGACAGCACAAGGTCAATGTAATCGAACAAGGCCAAAAACTGCATGGTGGTTGGCGGTGGCGATCCACCACAAAAAGGCGAAACACCGAAAAGGCGAGCGAGCAAGAGATGCACAACCTTTCTGGGACGGAGTAAGTATGGTGCATCAGCGGTAACGACGGTGATGGGACCGGCGCACAGCAAGAGAAAGAGGCCGAAAACATAAAACAGAAATAATATGTCTACACACCCGGGGTTTTGGCTTGGCCTCTGGTCTGGCGGGCGAAGACTTTTTGAAGCGTTTTGTACTACACACTGGTCTGGTCGATTAACCCCTTCGGTTTGGTTGGCTTCCGTCGATCGAGATCATCGGCAGTCGCGCGGTTTTAGCTAATGATGCACTGATGCACCGTTTTCTGCGTGTTCGTGGTTCTGTGTGCAGCGCGCGTCTTGATCGTTGACATACTTCTTTTGTCCCTTTTGGGTGAATCGGTTTTCTTATTCTTGCATGGTATGGTATACACGCGCTTGAGACCTTGCTAAGAATACGAATGTATAATCAATCGATTTGAATTTCTAACCCGAGAAAAGTGTAGCAGAGAGGCTTACAAATGATTGAATTAAAACCGAAACACATAATTTTCTCATTTCTACATTTTCTGCATGCAATGCTTTGTATGAAGATATTATATAGCATTTGCGTTGCGGGCAACCAGTGGACCAGTAGAGTCCATCCTCTACAAAGATAATCCTTATCATAGTGCACTTAAACATTGATCACAATCAAAGCTTCACGCCAGTGGCCACTTTCACTGATGCTAACCGGAAATACACTAAATTCGTCCTTGGCTAGACACTGTATTTTATAGCTTTTCGAATCAATTGTTTCAATCAATTATGAAACCCCGTAGTTTGCCTTCACATCCTGGGGTGGATTGAGCCGTATGTTAACTAAGTGGGGACGTGTGGCTTCGGGAAAAAAGGACCCTAACCCACTCACAAGTAAATTCGCTTCTCAATCCTTCTCTGGTTTAAAATTCCTCATACAACTTCTCGCTCGAGACTTCTGAAAATTCTGCGTGGCCGCTTACATCCTCCATTCGTGTTAATCCGCCACCCAGATCACATCAGTAGTTTTGTGTATCAGGATTTAGCTTTTTTCTCCTATACCATGTTGCTTTTAGCAAGTGATTGTTCAACATTATTTCTCTAAACTGTGATTCCATCGTTAATAACTATTTAAAACAAACGCGTACATGCACTTTTACGTGTTAAAAGTATTGAATGAGCCAAAACATCATCAGCATATGTAACTGTATACTGAATAGTACAAACGTTTTCAATCTTCTAAAATACAAAAATATTTATTAAATGTAGTGTTTAAATCTTCTTCCAGTTCATTCAAATAGAAGAATATTTAATAATAAGAATAAAATAATATCGAGATAATTTAATGTTGTATTGTTATTACGCTGCACTAAAGGCAACCCTTAATTATTTACCCATAATCAGCATAATTTGCTTTACCCTGCGTGCAATAGAGCATAAATACGGATCCATGATCGATACAATAATTTATAATCTTTGTAATTCGATAGATAGATAGATTCGTTCGATAGATAATTTCTTAAAGAGTCGTGTTTCTGCATCCAACCAAATTTGCCTTAATTTTGTATCATCATTTCACTCAACTTGTTTGAAAACAAATAAAAATTGTTTCAATCCTATATCAAATTATAAAACATACATATTAAATCATATAAATCACTCACTGTTGATTTCTAAATTATCCATGAAACTCACCTGAAAAGAAAAAAATAATGGAAAAAGTATATTAAACAAATGTTACACCAGTACCAGTACCATAAACTGCACACAAACACTTAAAAACGCACATCATTTATTAGTATTGAAAAGTTTGCGTCCACTCAAAATCCCCCTATGAATATTTGACAGCAGATTTTTAAAAATCAATAAAATTATCTCAACCATAAAAATCGGATCAAACCACCCGAGGGTGTGAAAAAAGCTGCTAAAACTTCAGCATTTTTATTCCTAGATACGATGACCATGGTTAACACTTGCCGCGTGGAATAGGAATCGATAAAACTGTTACCCCATAGCGCTTTCAACAATCGGTTCAGACTGGTTTGGTTTTACGAGCATAAAACGGGACAACATAGTGGAAATCGTAAAACTAAAAATCCACTTCCACTTGAAAACATAAACTTTACGCCACCGTGCATAGAGAGCATTGTGAGAGATGGTGGGTATATCTGCGTAAAGCAAGTTTAGATAGAACACCATAATCATCATCATCATCAACATCATCATTATCTTGTTAATCATAGTAGTTATTCAACTTTTATGCTGCTATGTGTAACACCAACAATCAAAGCAAGCTTTGGCATGACGATTAGATTCATTCTTTCGGAAACTTCTAAATTGAAAGGTTTGTGTGTGGTTTGTGTTAGCTATTTCGGCTTGTATTCAAATTTTACGTGAAACTTTAGTTTTAATAATTAATTATGGAATCGTCCATCACATCTGGAACAGCAAAGAAAGGTAAGAATATTTGAGATATCATACTATTTTTAATTGTAATATAAATTCATACACCCCTACCAATATGTATTACTTCAGGACCAAGCAAAAGCATTTTGGACAAAATGAACTTGTTTGGGGCCAATGCAAAAGGACAAGATAAGCACCCACCAAAACCAAATTCAAAATCATCAAAAATCAATAAAGGTAAGTAGTAATGTCTTTTACCGTAATGTCTATAATCCAATACTACTTCGCTAGGCTCGCAACCAATTTCAAACGTTGGACCAAAGGTGAACAAACAACAATTGATCGCTCAGGAACAACAGCATGACGATGGCCTTAATCATAAGCCCGCTGACATTACCACAATAGCAGCTGCATCAAACGAAGTAATAACTGATCACCAAATTACTGGACCTGTACCAGAAGAATTGATCTCAGATGTCCCAGATCAAATAGCACCTGAGAATATGAGCCTTGAAAACCACAGAAATGAAGAATCGGAGCAAGTGGATTCGTTAGAAGTATCCGAAAAAGAGTCTAATGATACCGTTCCAATCGCAACAGTACAGGATGATTCAAAGCCCATTGCCATACAAGAGGATTTGAAGATCATGTTAGATCCAATAGATGAATGTACCACTTGCCAAAAGCCCGATTCTTTTGCCGAAAATCCTAGAGTACACGAACTGCACGAAACTAACGTTCCAAAGCAGGTGGAAACTGTACTAATTCATCCAAAGAAGAATCCAAACGTTCCTTCAGATACAATCGATCAACCGGCTAGTGAGCAGAGAACCATGAAACCTCCAACCGCAACGAGTCCTGTCGAAAGAAAAGCTACTCCAATTTCTGTAAAACCACACAAAGAAGTACTGCAACAGCGGTCAAGCAAATCGAGTCAATCCTCTCTGTTATCGGACGGTCCATCGTCCTCCTCCCAGTGCCATCTGATCGAGCTATCACAACCAAAGCCGGAAGCACTTAAGCTAACGTTGATACGCCTTCGACAACTGCACGGCGGCAGTGAGGCAGAAAAAATCGGCAACATCGAGCGCCATCTACATGGGCTGCGTGACAGGTAGGGTTGCACACCAACGAAGGGAATTCCAAATCAAATAAGAGAATTTTTTCACAATTTCTTTCTAAAGTCCAAGAAAACAGTCCAGCCTTAAAACAGCAAAACTATCGGAACAGAATGCAAAAACGAGAAAACCCAACAATCCAATCCGAGCCAAACCGAAAGAATCCAGCCCAAAAGACGACGATGTAGATCCTGCCGATGATCGTCAAGCGTTTGACAAGTTTGCAGCGAATCTTTACGCGCATTTGGAGCGGAAGCGAGCGCTCGAGAACTATGAGGCTTCGAAGCTGATGATGCCGGTGGAGATTGGTTACTATCGTGAAGCTTATGCTGCGCTGGTGAAAGCATTCGGCCAGCCGTACCATAAGTGTACGCTCGAGCTGTACCAGCAGCTGGCCGCCGAGCTTGGGCTGGAGGCCGAAATGTTTGTGATGGACAAAACACCGCACGATGTGCCGGCGTGAAAATGTGCGTAAAAGGATTCCGGTGCAGTTGAAGTTTTCTCACTAATAAATCAGTACAAAACATTTCAGATGCAAAATGGATTCAAATAATTAATCATAAAGAAGATGTTTGGCTGTGATAGCGCTAAGCTGTGATAGCGCTAGGCTAAGATAGCAAATAATAGCTTCATCAACCAATAAGCTATGGAATAGTGCGTATATCCTTTGAAAGAAACCTTCCCCTGTTTCACTGTTTCGTATACCGACCGGTGGAAAATACACTCGGCAAAATAATTTATGCTTCATAATATTTATCTTTTTTTCTACCTCCTACTTTTACGCATACCTGGCCCCAAAGACTCACATTTATCTTCCGTATTCGGCACACCTTCCGCAAAGGAGCGTTACAAAACCCACAACGGTACTGGAGCTGGAAGACCGCAGAAACGCAGCAGAGACAACATCGGGGTATCATAAATTTTCAGTTCCTTTAGTCCAACCAACAGAAACTAAAGCTACCACAAAGTAGCACGTAACGCCTTAACCTCCCCACTACGGAAGGGAAAATGCCCTTTTTTGGGAGGGACCGGAGGGATGACCAACAACAAGCCAAACAGACATCATCCACAGCATGACTTTACCATCGGTGGATTGTATTTTTGCAAAGGGTGCCAACCGTCGCCACACAGTGCCATTTACGGGGGAGTGTTCTCACCGGGAGTCGACAGGAAAAATCAATCCTCCACCACCCTTGGAAAGATGAGAAAGAACCATCCCGGGACCCAACTTACAGGGTTTTTGTTCCCGGTTCACACCCGGGAAATCTCTAGAGGTTTTTGGTAGAAACTGAGAGAATGTTTGCATAAAAAAGGCAAAAAGAAACGGATGAAATGATTCGACACAAGCGCTGTGGGAAAGTCAAAATATCCTTGGCAGAAGGGAGGAAGCAAAAGTATATACCTTTTTCCGCGATCATTGTACTGCAAGGATCAAGGACACGTTGATATGAAAAACGGAAGAGCTTCACACAAAAGCATACAGGAAAGCTTCAGTTTTTCGGGAGCGTAAATGTAGAAAAAAGTTGAAGCGTTTTTGCAGGAATGGACTCCCAAACCAAAACGGTGTACGGGAGCAATTCCCAGGGTTCCCGGGATTTTCAGTATCTCTCTACATACAGTAGAACATGTAGGAAACTTTCTTTTTCCCTCCCCACCGCTAACACATAAGGATGGCCTTTATTTCTTCCCTTCACGGTAGAATGTAGCAATAGCGGGAAAAACAGGAAAAGCTGTGAAACGCCACAAAGACACACACACACACACACACACACACACACACACACACACACACACACACAGTGCTGGTGGTGTCTTATGGGTTGCCGAAAAAACGACAGAACGAAACCGAACGACACGCGGTGAGTGGCGTGCAACGACCACATAATCAGCCCGGCGAGTTCAGAGGGTGCACACACCAAAAAAAAAACGCCCGCGAAAGATACGAAACACAACCACATAGTACATAGAACATGAAAAGTCCTTGGCAGGAAAAGGGAGACTAAATCCTCATCCTGCCTTCACCGTTGCGCGTACGAAAAGTTATGCCCAATAGTTGATGTTTATGTTTTGCTATGTGTTTCCACCGCTCTCTCTCTCACAGCACCACTCCAAAGGCGAGGAATGTTTCGAGCAAACTTTCTTCTCCACCATCACCATCGGGTACCGAGTGAACAACGTGTCCAAGAAACACCGCAAGCAACCGGCATCGTAAATACTATGCCGAGCACCATGGGCACGATTAAAAGAGCGGGTTGGTATGAAGGAAGACGGGCACTGTTCGGTGGAAGAGACACTTCCCCTTGCTTCCTCGTGGGAAACTTGCTTCAACCAGCGAACCAGTCGAAGGAAGCAACCCACCCGTGCTGTATGTATCGTTTATTTATTGCTCTATTGCTTGCATTTTTGCTTCGTTCCTTTGGTGCACTGCCCTATTACGGTCCGTTTCGCCCCCCCCTCCCCCATGCTTATCTAAAGGGCTTAGCACATCTTCCTAGCATTGAAATAAGGCGTCGCATTTCGATGATGGTGTTGCGGGCGCGATAAGCTGATGAAAACAAACCAGACAAAAGGATGTGATTAAGGGTGACAGGACAGCAAAGGGGAAGTTGGCACGGGGAAAAAAGTTTTGTAGAGATAACTGGATGTCATCAGAAGGAATTACAAGAGCAAGGAGAGTGGAATAAACAATAACAAAGTAACATAAATTTAATGCGGGAAGTTTTAAATTTGACACAAAGGCAAAAATATTGGAAAAATCACTGAAATTAAAAAAAAAAACAAATTTGTAGTATGAAAACTGTCGATAATATAGAAGAGAAAAGAAGTAGGAAGAGCAAAGTGCCTTGAAATTAACAAAACAAAAAAAATAAATTGGATGGATGAACATAAACAAGTTTTGAATAGAAAGCTATGAAGCAGGTCAGTAAAGAAAATTTGCAACATGAAACACTAACATACAAAACAGACAAATAAAGTAAATAAAAAAAGACACAAATTGCATAGATGAATATAAAAACGTTTAAAAAATTAGAAAGCCATAAAGCTAAAGAAAATTTATGATGTGAAACACTAACACACAAAAACAGATCAAAAAAGCAAATAAAAGAAAGAAACACAGTATGAATAGCCCAACAAAAACAGAAACAGTCATTCGCAATGTTGGATAAAAATAAAAGAGTTGTCAAATAACTGATATGCAAATAAATTGCATTAAATGAACAAAATGTCCCTTAAATTTACCTCCAAGAAAAAACAAAAATACTAAAAGAAGTAAAACAAACCAATAAAAAGAGAGGCAACAAAGAGGAGAAGTAATTTCAATACAAATTAAAAATAAATGGTAAAAATTGAGCAAAAACTATAAACTAAAAGTGGTAAAAGTAATAGCTAAAAACTAAGACAACAAAAAATCAAATAACTATTTAAAAGGGTTACAATTTAAGAAGAACTACAAAAAAATGATATCCTAAGAAACAGAATAATATTGAAGAAATAAATAAAAGTTTGACCAAATTAAATAACCAAGATCAAACAAATCTGCAAATAAGCAATATTCTCGTTTAAGTCACTCCAATTCGATTCAATTAATTAATCAATTGAGAAAAAGAAATAAGATATAAGAAAACTACCATAAAGGAAGACAACCCAACAAACCCAAAACCAAAAGTTAATGGTGGGTGAATAATAAAACTTCATGAATAGTTGAGCGGATGAATAAAAACAATTGAAATTTGCCTAACTTCCTTCAAAGGCAGTATTGATGCCGTACAGAAACCCCCAGCCATAACTCCCAAGCCGGGAAAATCGTACTCCAGACGTTCGCCGTGCACCTTATGAACACATTATGAAACTAAAATATCGATACAACGCGAATGCGAAGTACCTTCTCACCATTCTCACTGCACTTTATGTAAGTAAACAGCTCCCCTCATCGACACAGGAGTTGAAGGGCCTCTTCTAGTAGTGCTACAAAACGATAGCAGCGAGGACGAACGCTCTTTAAGCTCTTTTTCGGCGAACCGTTCGGCACCGTTACCACGCTTGGCCGGCAGCCGGTGGAAATGTGTTCTTGCCTGCCTTTCCCCCCTCGAAACACCGAACCTGGCTACAGCCAGACGACAATAAACGAGCTCGGCCCGGGGAAAAGCCCCGTCATGGTCGGCTAGTAAGCAAAACTCCGAAAATCCTCCAGACACTGTTGTCGCAGTTGCACCACACTACCGTAGCTGCGCGTTCACGTTTGCGCGTTTGTGTGAGTGGTTGCAAGGTTGTTGACTTACACATTGCCGCCGGTACATGGAACCGGGGAAACAGGTTGTAAATATTGGGCGTACACAGGCGAACAACAGCAGACGAACAGACACACCGACATAGGCAGCGACTCAGCCAGACAGACAGAAAGCGTACAGACGTATGGGCACGGTTGTGGATGAGACTCCGTCACCCCGTTGCACAAGGACGGATGCAAAAGGATGCAACCACCTCATGGACGCTACGCCACCACACCAACACCACGTGGTAGCTGGAAAGTGGCCGCCGTTGAACCCATGTGCCGAAAGTTGCTGGGTGAAGGAAATTACGCCGGCCGGTATAGGTGGATGGGCGGCACACATAAAATCGCATCAATCGCGCGCGACTAAGGAGCGCACAAAGGGGGTTTTATGAGTTCCTTGCACGTTCTTTCGTCGCTGTTGCCGTCATCGTGGTCGTCGTCGTTGTCGTCTTAGTGGAAATGTAATTTCCATCACGATTCCATCGCTGGAAGATTGTTGAAAGATTTCGAGTGTACACCTAGGGGGGATTGCTTTCTTTGTAAGAAAGTAAACGGAAGGAAATGGCAAAGGTTCGTCGTCTGGGGATCACTAAACTCTTGGGTGTGGAGAGAGTGTAGTGTGTAGCTACATTGGAATTACATTGATCTTATTACTGAACGATTTGTTGATGTGAATAATATTTGTGTAGTTTCCTTTGAGGAATTGGTTGCTTTTGCTGTAAATTGAATAAAATTCAAAACAATATACTCCTTTTGAAGTTGATGAATGTTAAAAGTTAAAGGATTTTTTTGAATGAGTGTTCTTTTAAGAATTCTTTTTAAATTATTGAACTGTAAGAGTCATAGTGGTTTCAGTATTTGATTTCCCCCCTATAGTCGAACTCTAACCGTGATGACCATAAAAGGGAGCAACTTCGTTTAGAAGCGTGCGTGATCAAAGAACGGCACTACGCGAAGACGAAAACGGTCAACGTGCGCCGGATTATGGACGCCGGATGAAGTCCGTTCTGGCATCTACAACATCTTGGCACAATTAGACAACAATCAGAGCATCGAAAGAGAACCCAGTTCCGAATGGTTGACGAACCTGAGTGACAAGAAGCTCCACAGGAAGCTGATGAAGAAGAACGGGGGTACTCGAGAATCGCAAGCCATAATTTCTGGACCAACTTGATACCAAAAATCTACTGCAGCAATTTTGTCACGAAAATTGATAAGGAATTAATTCAAAATGTAACAGATCTGCAAGTAATCTTGAAACTTAAAGATGGGTAAGAGAAATATGGAATATGAGAATCCTCTCCATAAATAATATTCTATTCTATTTAAGATTAAGGTGATTAAGAATAATCGTATGTCTAACAGAAATAAGAATTCATTTGCCATTCAAACTTTTCCAGGGTTTCTCATTGTTATGGGACACTTTCTTGAAGTTCTCTTTCCTGTAACCTTATGTAATGGGAATCGGACTCTACACCACCCTTTTTGAATAAATCTAACAGGAATTTTCGTTTGACCTGAGATTCAAATTCTTATCAGAAAAGTTCAGTTCCCATAAGAAATAGTCAAGATAGTGTCCCACTACAAGGTTCCCATTGCTGAAAACCCCTTATGTTTTACACCCTTTTGGATTTTCTCCTTCAAGCATAGTCGTAAAATTTTTAATAGTAACTAGAATCACTTAATCAAGTTGTAACTCCAATATGGTTCCTCTTACTGACTCTGCAAGGGTTAAAACGACAAATGAATTCGATTCGTTCAATTGTACCTTCTGCCAATGTCTTTCTTCAAGTTACATTAGCGTAAAAAGAGCATCCATTCCACTCGTCAGGCTCTTTCAAAGCGGAAAGAGGCAACATCTGATTATTTCTGACTGCAACCCGACTTATCTCAAAAACGACGAAAGGGCAGAGAAAACGCCATAAAACAGATTTACAACCGCTGTGTTTCGCCACTGGAAAAGCGCAACAACAATTGAGCGGAAAGGGATCAGGATTAGGGTAGGAGTAGGCCAGCAACATCTAGAGACGGACTAGCCCGTCCGTTGCTGCACAGAGCCACCGTGAATCTAGGTGATAAATTGGCTAAATGTTGACATCAAGTTTATTTTCGAAACTGTAATTACCATCTGCTCAAACACCAAAACCCCTGCTAGCAGCTTAAGTAAGGACGCGATACAGAATGCGCAACGATACGAAACAACCGTGTCCTCCGGAACTGGAGTGGGAACATGGTTTCCAACATTCCGTGTGACAGCGGCTTTCAATGACTAACTGGCAGCAGTCTGCACATCATTCCAACGGTTAAAGGGAAACGGCTGGACGTTCAAACCTGGATAGTTACGAGTCCGCCAGTCCATTCTCCCCGTTCGGCCCCGAGCGAACAAATCACGGGGTTGGTGCATTACGAGCGCACTGTAAATTATTGGATTATCTATCTGCACCGCCCCCACCATCGCCGGTAGCGCAAAAACTCGAGGAAATGAACGACGCAACGAGTTAGACGGTTTAGATGCAGATGTTGCAAATTGGAGGTGAATGTTTTGGGGGGGGGGAATTTTTACTACTGCTGCGAGCTATTGCACATTTCAGTGCTTTAGGTTGAGTGTTTAATGTATTTGGTTGTATTTGTTAAGCAGTTTTCATTTTTAATTAACAATTTCTATGACAGATTTAATTAAATTCGTATTTAAGCAAGTTCTATCTTTTGTTATTTCACTGATATGTTGGCTAATGTACTAAAGTTTTGAGTTAAATTTCCATTTTCAAGCAAAAACACTAAATAATATGACTAAATAATCCCTGATCGAACCGCATTTACGCAATCAAATTGAACAGCGATTAGCTGATACTGTTAGTTTCCTGTTGCGCACAATTTGTCTCGCCCGATCCAAAAATGAACGATCCGAGTGTCCTTTTTACCGCTCCAAAATTCTGCAACCCACACCCATGTTACAGGGCCGCTACCCCGTCCCCGGCTACGATTGATTCCGCACATCCTGCTTACTGTGGCCATTGACCCGACGACACTCGGGTCGATCGAATATGCTTTGTCTGGCCGGAGCCGTACAGGCACGACGACGCAGGCAGGCGTGCGTCCACGGTACGCCAATTTATAGTCCCCTGCTCGAAAGTCCTGCTACATGTGTTTGTTGGGGAGAGGTTTGCCATGCATTAAGGTAACCACAAAACCACGACTGAAGCACGCGAATCAGTGGACGTAAATTGCGTTGCGTGGAAAATCTAGATGGAACGGTGTAGCTACTACAGCTGACGTTCTGTGGCGGGGTACGGTACGGGGAGATTGTGTTTAGAATTCGGAAAACTTGCTAGTTTGGCAATCGTCGGGCCAAAGACCAACCCTACCTGTCTGGAGTTGGAATAATCGAATGTTCCTCATGGTTTCAAGGGAGCAACGGGAAACTTTGCGAAAGCAATGATTGTATATAGTATCTATAACCACTAAACGTTACGTTGATAAGTTGCATGAGTCAACATGGTAAATGGTAGCAAAAGAAAAATGTATAATTGGTAGATAATTTTGTAAATAAAAAAGAAGTGGTAAGTAATTACGAAAAATTGCAATAAATCCCGTCTTGGAGAGAACGATTCTTGTTTGAAGTTGCACTTTTTTTGGGTATTAATAATGACTTTTTATTTCAATATAAATCCTCCAAATTGAGCTCTCATCTACACAGACAAATAAAGTAAAGAAGAGTAAAAAAAAGTATTGAACAACAAAATCACTTAGCACGACATTACTTCAAAGCTATCTACAAAGAAGAACATCAACAGAGAAGAAGAAAACAAAATAAAATATTCCACATAAAATTGGATAGCAAAAATGAATTAAACAGGAAAAAGGATATAATTTTGAACTGTAGAAGTCCAGATAGAATTGAAGATAAGAAAAAAAACACGAGCAAGAGAATAAGATAACAAAGAACCAATGAAAAGAGGAAAAAAATAAATTAAAAAAACATAAGAAAAAATGCTCAAAGTGACAAGAAGAGGAACAAGAAATAAGAATAAATAAAATAATAAAACCCGTAACGGAAGCAAATACTCAAGTAAATGAATTATTTAAACAATGAACATAACATTGTTGAAATATTTAATATTTAGAAAGAAAAATTAACATATCACAGTATGAAAAATACAAATTAACCGTCGTTAAACCAACAAAGTGAAGTATCAGTAATACCCCTAACATTTCAATTCGTGCCAATCCGTGCCTAACCTGGCTGGAATACCATACCACGTTTCATGTGCACCGATGATTACTATCGATAGTGTAAGCAGGTGAAATATGAAATGGCCACCCAGCATGCCCAATCCCCTGCCCACCTGTGCATGGTGAGCAAAAACTTTCTTCCACCGTGTACATTTTGGCCAAGTGAAAGGTAAAGGGTGGCTATTTAACACACATTTGCAGTGCCTCTACCGTCAATGGGAGCATGGTGGTAGCCCCCTGTTAACCTGCACAATAAACGAAAAAAGGCGGAAATTTTCACTTATTTAACACCGCTGGACCCCCCAAATGCACCTTCTGGGGCATTTATCGGATCGTGTTTGATTTTGTGTAGTGATAATTGGTTGTACAAATTGGTGTGTCCACAGGTGGGGGAAGCAAAGTTTTCGTAGGAAAATATTCAAAGACACACTAAAAGTAAAGTCGTTTAAGAGTAACACCAGGGGGGGAGGGGGTTGGCTATTAATGTGGCAAAGTCACGATTAACAGTAAAGTTTAAATAAATGGTTGCCTACCCTGAAAAGGAAAGGAATTCAAAAAGGTTATTCATAAGAATGTAACCATACAGTACAACAATTACATAAAATTTTACGTGAATTATACTAACATAGGGAACTTGTTAGTGACTTTGCTTCCCCAACATATTCCAATCTCCAGACAGAATCCCACTCCCGCCACTTCATACCGTTACATGGGTTTCACCAGGCAGTGTTTCTCTTTTACAAAATTAATGATCTAAATGGAAAACGAACACCGGAACCCGTTTCAAATGTGACTAGTACGAGTACCCATTCGTTCGTTTGTGTATTTAATTACACAATGAATCCCCCCAAATCAGCATCCAACACAAACCTGCCAACAGCGATGACTGCCTGCTCCAACACAAATGCTACCCAAAAGCGAAACGGTCGAGAAGAATGTGTGTACATTTTCCACCACACCACAAACGAAAACTTAAACGCCATCGCGACGGATATCCCCCAAAAAGGACGCGTCACTAAAATATTTAACCCGTACGCAGCAAAATTGGGAAAGATACGCAACACACGCAACGACATTCTAGGCCGATAGCAGCATGGAAGCAACGTCCAGAACCAATTAGAAATGTGGCGAAAATGTGGAAGGCTGCCGTGAATGTGAACAATTAGTCAATGGTAACACAGCGACAGCGTCGCGGGGCCCTTGGAAAGCTGGGAAACCCTACGACCATGTGTCTGGATCATGTTATCCCTTATGGTACACCGTTTCCTGTCCGATGGCTTATGAAAGGAATGCGCAGTGATGGAGCAGAGAAATTGAGTAATGATTTAAAACTGGCTTTTGTGGTTGTTGGAGGTAGTTTAAATGTTATAAATTAAATTGAGTTTAAAGTTTGCAATAATACGCAATGGGACAAACTTTAAGGATTGTGTTTTGAAATATGGTGACAATACTTCACTATACTTACTAAATTCTGAATATTTTTTAATTCTCCAGTTCTGGATTCAAAGAAGCCACGAGGCATAAAAAAGACTGATTCTGAATCATTAACGGAAATAAACAGCTTCTAATCCCAACCCAACACTGTTATTTCAATTGATCATTAACCCACATTAGTTCTGGGATCTGATTATGCACCTATACCGGCTTTTGCACCGATCGCCAGTCCATATCGATTCTAGAACTGCTTTTCATAGATCTTATATAGAACTAATGCCAATCCTGAAAGAAATCTCAAACTGGAACCATCAATCCTGGATCTGATCTCAACCCTATAGCGTTCCTGGCACTAAAACAAATCCTGTACCGATCCTGGAACTGATCCCTGATAGCCCATAGCGATTTTAGAAATGCTCTCAAATCCATGCTGGTTCTGTAACTCTTTCCTTTTAATTTTGGTCCAAAATCTGTACTTCGATCTATCCGAAACACAGCACGAATCTGTCTCGGTCTAGGATCCGACACAGCACCTACTCGCATTCAGTAACTGAATCCGATACTACCACAGTAGATTTCCAGCTTTGAACCGTCGACGACTGTACAAAAATGTAACAATTTAAGTAACCAGGAAATATACAAGAGATAAAGGCACATATATGACAAATAAATAAGCAGGACTTGATAAACTACAGTTACCAAAATGTAACTGAGTCTATTTCAATCCTGGAACTGATACCAAACCTATTTTGGTATAGGTATATTTTGGATTTGATACAGGAACTAGTTCCAAAGAACTTGTGAATGATCATGTTACTCTATTCCACTTCAGAAACTGGACCGAAACATATCGCGATTCAGTACCACGTCCCGAACGCAGACTTGCTTCAGTCATCGAAGCTATCCCAATCTTTTAACTCGGTGGTCTTCAACCTGTGGTCTGTGGCGTTAACAGACGTGTTCCGCGAAAAAAACTATTTTTAAAAATAAAAGCTAATTACTATACATTTAATGCAATGTATTCCCCACAATCAAGATTAAGTTTTTACCAGGCATTTCAAGAATAAGATTCAAACATATTTTTTATTAAAAACATTGCAAAAAAGTCTACAAAATGTATGACCTTAATAGATGGGGGCCGCGGCAAATTAAATTTCAAAGCCAAGTGATCCGGGATCCTAAAAAGGTTGGAGGACACTGCTTTAACTGAGCCTTCGCACTGAACCATTTCATAGATACTGGACCGACAACGGTACTGGTACCAATCTTGGATGCTATCTTGATCTTGGAGTAGAAGTTCTAACTATTTCATTCCAGAAGTTCATTATATCGGACTTGGAACTGATCTCGATCGATGTTCTGGAACTAATATCACAAACAACCTCGAATCAATCCCAATCCGGAAACTAATGATACCCGTTATCGAAGAACCAATCCATTCCTGGACTAGAAATGCCTTTCTTCTAAACATGGATAGAAATTGGAGGAAAACACTTCAGACGCATTGACAACAAATTAAAACATTGGAATTGAGATAAACCCCAACACCTCTTTTGTAAATGTAAATTCTGAGACCGCTTCCCGATAATCCTTTGTCTAAACCGGTTCCCCCTACCGATCAAAGCTAATCCTGTCTGCTCGCTATAGCAACTTAAAATGTTCATTGGGCAAAACGAGAGCCAGTTTTGTTCGCTGGGTTGTGTCAAAATGTGTGCCCTTGTCAAATCGAAGTACGACCATCACTACCCGCCATTTTCAGCCCTGTTTGAAACTAACGACACAAGTTAGCCAAGTGCTCTTTGAATCGAAAAATCAAACCTCCTCCAAAAAAAAAAGGGCGCCAACCCTCACCGCACAGCGCAATGTGCGATAATAACGTGATCATCGTGTGGAACGGTTTCACCGAGCATGTATCGGGCGTGTTTCGCACCTTCCGCCACGAAACGGCCCTGCAAGACGTGATCCTGTTCTGCGAGGGGCAGTTTATCAACACCCACAAGCTGCTGCTGGCGAGCTGCAGCGAAGTCTTCCGGCGCATCTTTCTAGAACGCGCCAATGCGTACCATCTCATCCGATTGATCGGCTTCCGGTACGTTGACGTGTCCTTGCTGCTGGACTTTATGTACGACGGAGAGATGGCACTGTCGCAGGAACAGTTGCCCTCGTTGAAGCAGGCGGCGCTCAGGTTGGAAATTAAGTCCCTAGCGAACTTGGTCACGTCACCGGAAAGGGTATCGGAACAGGAGGCGGACGAACAGGATACGATGTCTTCGGCCAACGCCACAACGGACAATAATCTCGAGGTGACCTCCACAGGATATGTGTCTCCACTCGAGTTGATGGCTGCCGTAGCCACCTTGCAACAGGAGGAGGAGCCTTTACTGAATAATGATTTATTATTGTCTTAAGGAAAACCAAAATTTAATTTGATGCTTGATAAAAGTACCAACAAATAACATACACAAACAGGTATACAAATTCCAGGAAATAGAAGATAGTTCTAATTGTAATGTAGTATTTTTTTTCATTATAATCTTATAGGACATGACTTATACTTATAATACTTTCTCAGTGACAAGATCATCTAACAACATCCGGACATCCCCTCCAGCTAGAGCTTGTCATTTAGCATTCAACTTGAACTCCAAAGGGGCATCATCGATTAACTTGAAAGCTCCCCAAATATCCCGAGGTGCGCTGCAGTAACACGTGTGGCGGCATCCAAACGAAAAGCTCGAAAGGTCCTTGTACTTACGTTACCCTTGTAACTCTCCGTTTTTCATCTTTTTTCCCGGGTTAGGTGCACCATCGACACGACAGCCACGTGCTGCTGTATATATATATATATATGTACAGACACAGCTCTTCTTTGTATTTCACGCGCCACAAAAACGATCGAAACCGGCAAAAACCCAGACGCCGGTATCCTTCCTTTCCCCCTCAAAAGGAAACCACGGGTAAGGAGGGGAAGAGAATTACGCATCGCACGCCATAATTTCGGGGTGGAAATGTTTTGTCTGGGCCCTGTCTCAGACAGACCGAAGGGAAAGCTCGTGACGCCCTTTTTGATACCCCGGTGTGGATGTGTGTGTTTGAGGTGGAAAAGTTCATTGACGTACCATTTTGAAGTTCGCTTGGCAATGAAACCCATTTCTTTTTCTAACACGATTCTAGCTGGATTGACGGAGACAGGAAGTACGATGGGTAGCTTCGAGTGACATTAACCATTTATAATGCAGTAAATTTACACCAGACCAGACCAGAGTCCGAGTATTTCGGGTCAGCTAGCATCAGCAAAGAGGCGGAGATGCATTTAATTGCTAAAGTTAACTGGCCATTCTGTTCAAAAGTGGAATCCATTAGCTGATTTTCTTCAATCAATATGTACAATATGCTTTGCTACCTTGATTTTACAAAACAATTGACAATAACGTCACTCAAATTTAATAAATTCAAATCATTTCACTACAAACAATTAATGCGCCTGAACTCGTTGCGTACGAAGTGAAAAGTTAAAAGGAGCTTTTTTTCTTCAATCAATATATAAAATGTGTTTCGCTATATCGACTTTACCATACCAATAACCTCACTCAAATTCAATCCAATCGAATCATGTCACTTCAATCATCCTATGCACTCGTCAGCTAAAAAAAGTTTAGGTAGTAAAGGTAAAAAGTTTAAAAATAAATGTTAAATGGTACTAAAAACTAAAACAAAAAAAAAATCGTCTCGGTAGCCATTCAAGCCCATAAATCATCCGTGCACGGTGTGCGCCAGACAGCTGAAACGCGGGAGACACGTGCGACAACCGCGGAAGCGCCACCTGAAGGGTGGATTGCGCTCCAAAATCCGTGACCAGAAAGGAAGACGCGCGTACGCAACGCAAAGATGCACTGCGGCATAATAATTCACCCAAGCGAGCATATCCACTTCCCTTTCGCGGGAAGGAGCGCGACCCCGTTGCCACATGACTTATACGCACTCGCGTTTTCGTACGTGTGTGTTTGTTTGTATGTGGGGAAGAAAAAGAAGTATCTAAAAACGTTTTGTAGTATGGGCGGTCCATCATCGTACGCATCTTCTGTTTTTCCACTCCATCGCCCGAAGCGGCAGAAGAGACCCTTTTGCTGCGTGTGGTGGAGGAGAAAGAGAGTACGTACGTACGCAACGCATTCAACAAGTCATTGAACTCATTAGGGAACAAGTTCATTCCGTGGAAGGTTCGTGCGCCCGGTTCTCTTACGTACCCCCGGGGTTGGCGAAGGGGGTGCTGCCCATGATGGATTCGAAACAGGAAATGGCTCACGTGAGGAGCATTCTTTCCCGTGGAGGAGGAAAATAGGTAGACGAAGCGATGCCGAATGGAGGAAGCGATGACGAAGAAGAATGTAAAAAAAAAGAAACACACAACGCTAGCGAAACTCTAACCCCCCCCCCCCCCCCCCCCCCCCCCCCCCCCCCGGTCCCCCCAGGTCACGCAACATAGATAGCGTTAGTGTTGGTGGAATCATGCAGCATAAGAATTATACTCCACGCAGTATGCTCGAATGTGTGTAGTACGGAATTACGGTAGAGAGAGAAACAGAAATTCTATTCCTTTTGCGGTTGGTTTTTGGTTGAGGCTTTGGGGGGAGGTCAGAAAGATACAGTTGTTGGTATATAAATGCAAAAGAGAGCGCTCATGATGGATTTAGAGATCACGATCGAATAAACATATCAAGAACTAGATTAATCGATTCTAAGTTGAAGTTATCTTTTGGGACGAAAAATAGGATCGTTGATTTAGACCCTTTTTTTCTTCCGATTTTGATTTTTTAAATGATTTTTAAACTGAAAGAACTAAGACAAGCGTAGCACAATGATCTTACACTACAGAAGATAATACAAATCCAACAAATGCATCTGGATTTTTTCCATTTAAAAAAGCGGGCATTTCGCTAAACGATCCAATGAAGCCCACACATCTTTTTTTGGAACATGAACAACTCAACCATTCCAACACTACAAAACCTCTGCCAATTTGAATGAAGTGCATAGCAAGGTAGTAGGCATGCCCCCGCAGCAGAAGGATGGCACGTATGCCGACGCGCCAACGAATATTTCCCCGAAAATATCCAAAAATTCCTAGAACGTCTCGGCTGTGTCCCACTGTGTCAGCCACTACAACTACCACCAACCACTGTACAAGCTAATCGCTTTCAGTTCCAGCAGGTAATTCCACTGGCTGTAAGTATGATCCTCTGCCTCTCCGCTGGAATACACAACACAACAGAGTGTTGCTGCGGATGCTCTAAAACAGTTTCTCGTGCTGTAAGAACCATGCTGCTGCTCTCCCTATAGATTCTATAAAA
>KI920311.1:0-19870 GCA_000473525.2 Anopheles melas | reverse complement strand
GAGAGAGAGAGAGAGAGAGAGAGAGAGAGAGAGAGAGAGAGAGAGAGAGAAAGAGAGAGAAATAGAGAGAGAGTGGGATACGCTGACGTGTTTTGTTTTGTTGCGGATTACCCGGAAGTCCTTGAGAGCGCAAGGTGTGATTTGGGGGAAAATAAAAATATGATAAAATTGAAAGCGGAAAAGCACCGTTGAGGGGATTCCAGAAAAAGGAACTCCATTTCACAATTTACTAAATTCTAATGAAGTACGTAGTTATGTGACGGCTCATGTCACATTGGAAGTTATCTGAGATGTGTGATCCACAACCTTAGCTACCTGGGGGAGGAGGAGGAATTAGTTACATCTTTGCTCGGCCGTCCCATGGGAGATACAAATCAAGAACCTTTTTTTACAAGATCTGTTTCATTTGGTGCGAAATAGCTGAGGGGGAATTGCAAAAGTTTTCGCAATTCCAAGATCCCAAGTATCCACATCATTCTTGGGTAATAAAAAACCCCAAGAGCCGTTCGTAAATTGGTTCTTTGATCATGAAGAGATGAATTCTTCGGATCTTTCCTCCAGCAGGTTTTCCAAAGAAGAAAAACTAATGTATTGAATAGCTTCACGCAGTGTGATGAAAGCAAGACGTAAAAGCCTTGACCTATTTTCCTCGTGATCTGTGCTCCAATTTCCATCTTTACCTTCACCACCACCCACGGATTGAACCTGGCCTTGTGCGCTCGAAAGTCCCATAAAATCATAATCACTACCTCTTGAAGCGGCGGTAAACAGAAACATCACAGAACCATCATCGGCTAAACAGACGCCCAACATCTCCAACATCAACAAACTGTTGATCAAATCTGCGATCGTCAAAGTTGTCTGAAGTAGTCTCCAGACAGTGACCGAGAGAGATACACGCTTACTCTCTGTTTTGTACTCCTATAATATTGCACACTCCAATCGATCGGCTGTTCTCCTTTCAAGTGCTAATCTGCTCTGCAAGCCACTGGTCGATGTGGTTTATCTCATCATCGCCGTGCTGCTAACAAACATCCACTCCCGTGACATTGAGTCAACAGTCTCTGGGTTGCGTTTTCAGCAACGTTTGTTTGAGGTTTTTTTTTTTTTTGGGAAATTACAGATACAGCAAGAAGTCACACCTTGAGCAAAAGAGAGCGAAGAAGGGGAAAAAGAAATATCCAACCAAAAAAAGCTGGGGGTGTGGATGAGTTTCGGTGTTTGGCCGAATTCACATTTTCATGTAAAACATAACAAAAACCTTTGCGTGGATGAAGATGAAGCGTTGACTGTTTTGTTGGGTTGGAGCATCAAGCAATCTGTTCAGTCCGAAACGGTTGTGGCGCATTGTGTGCCACGGATCGTCCATTCATTCTCCCACGAAATCGTAGAGCATAAACTAGATCGTCAGCGTTGGACCAGGAATGGAGGGGGGGGGGGGGTCTGTGTTAGTAAGACAACGGCAAAAACATGAGGTGTTTAGAAGGCGTGGGTTTTTATGAGATGTGATCATCAAATACAACATGAACCAGTAGGGCAGTAGGAATGAGAAGAATAACAAAGCACACGACCGCGGCAGACCGCGCATCGAAAGATGGTCCCCAGGCGCATTCGTGCGAATGATGGTGATTTGTTAAATTGTGTTTATTTTGCGTTTGTGAATTAATCGCGCGTTCCGGAGATTGGTTGTAGTAGCCTCCACAAATCTGTCTAACCTGGAGGGGGGTGGGGTGGAGAGAGTCCGGGCCACATTTTGCAAATGAGATTAAGACAGCTTCATGGAATGTGTTAATCGTTAGAATGTACATAAGAAGCAAAAATATAGACGGTCAAATGAATTAGAATCACAATCACGTTATCACCCGGTGGGGGAGGGCGAACCATGCGGATTGTGCAACAAATTAGACACTCTTTGCGCGTCTGCCTGCCTTATCAAGGTCTTTGGCAGTGTCTCTTTTCGCGGAGCAACTGTCGCTTTAAATGGCCACTTTGACGAAGGCTTGCAGGCTGCGCGCCGCGCTCAAGAAAAAGGCATTTGTAACAACGAGCAGATAATTTATGGGTCTTACTTTCGATACTGCCCATGCGTGAAACGCGTTTTCCTGTCTGTGCCTTTTTCGTGCTGGTAGGAGTGGGTGTTTGAGTGTGTGTCTAGCGATTGTGTTGTTGTTGTGGGTGCGTCTGCCGAAAGTTGAAGCGTTCGACAACCGCACCTTTTGGGAGACGCTTTCAAGTTGGATTCTCCAAGTCCGAGTGAGGCCATTCGATGAACCCCCGCACACAGTTGTGGACGAAGCGGAACTAAATGGGCCCAGATATGATTGATCGCTTCATAGAAACACACTAATACCACTACCGATACCCAATAGATAGTAAAAAAGAAGATGTGTCGCTTCGTTTGTCCACCCAAAAGGGTGTGAAAAGTGATGATCTTCTCCTCAAGCTCGACTCTCGGAACGTCTCGATCGTCTCGATCAATGTCTTGACGGTCGATACATTTTGAAGAGCTGCTGTTGCTGCGGATGAAATTAGGCACAGTAGAAAGTTGGTTTCCGTGCGTCTAAATTACGTGTTTCGGGGTGTTTTTCGTATCAAGAGACGACACACATTTCTTCCGCCGTAAGAGCTTTTTGGGGTGGGGGGTAGAGGAAAAGTCGAAATCAGGTAATGAACCAAATCTCGTCGCATCTCAGGCACATTGCAGGAAGAGGGAGGCTTTAGAGGAGTCGAACACAATCGAACGTTAAATTAATCTCATTTCCCATAAGAGCACACACTCGGTTGGATTGATTTATCTCGTTCGCTCATCGCCGATTCGAGGCTTTAGAGGAGTGTTTGAATAGGTGCGTTTAACTTAAATGTATGGTTCAATTTGTCGTAATTCCTGTGCTGGATTTCACTGCCCATCGTAAAGCTCATGAAGCGTCATGAACAGCGTGTAATAAGCCTTTTTATTCTCTTTTTCACCCCTCCACAGTGACTGTGCAACCTCTAGAGGACTTAAAACATTGAAGGCTTTAGCTCTGGCCACTTGGAAAGGATACAAACTTCCGGCTGCTTCCAAATTACACCCAAGCGAAGGTTTTGATCTATGCCTGTGGTTTGATTGGAGAGTGGAGTAAAATTTTGGAAAACTGCCATCATCGTCATCTTCGATGTGTGTGTCCTTCGCCGGCGCTGATTGATGGACAAATAGGTGGTAGCGTTTCGGTGCGGCGCAGGTTTTTTTTTCTCCAGCTGGCGTAACGCAATACGCAACTGCGCCAACCGTTGTGACGACTCGACTCGGGCCCGAGTGGCATTGCCAGTGGAGGTGAAATGAAAGTGCAGTGCAACAATAATTAATGCACAACCACAAGACAAGAGACGAATGTGAAACGGATGCGCGCATCGTGCGGGTGAGGTGTACTGCGGTACTTGGCAGTGGAAAAGTCGAACCAAAACGTGACGCGAGTACGCCAACGCCAACTTCGTCGAGCCGTAGTAGTGGGTGGTGGTTCAAGACGCGTGCTGGAATGTAATTGTAACGAGGTGAAAAAAGAAACATCCAGACGTCGATCGTTCTGTGTCCCACTGTGGCCGATCTTGTTAACCCCACGCGAGTGAGATTGTGTGAGTGTACCAGAGCAGGGGTTTGGAAAAATTGCAAAGTATCGGAAAATCGGTTCGAACCGGGGGAGGTGGCGTTAAGTGTGGGGAAAATTACTCCAAAATTGGTTTGTTGGTGTGCAATAGTGTACTCGCGCTGTCTGTTTCTATGGGTGTGTAGCCGTGAAATTGGCCGATAGGGGGAAAAGGTGCTACGCGACCCAAAACCGTATTACTAATTTCAAATGCTCTTCTTCTTCTTCCCAGGCCGTGTACGTGTTTCTAAATGTATGTGTGCGTGTATATGCCCCACAGCGAGGGGTAGGGAGCGAAAAAGTGTTGTGTGAAATATCCAACCCCTGGCTGTGTGTTTGTGTGTTAGTGTCCAGTCTGTGGAAAACGACTACGGTGTCCGTAGCTTCATAATCATCTCAATATCTACCTGCCTCAGATGATTGATTGAGGTGATCACTGTGAAGAAGAGGAAGAAGAAGACGAAGAAGTTTCCACCACACATCTCTCACACGGGAGGGAAAGTCTTCACCAAGCTAAACCAAATATATACGTGAAAATGTTGAAAATACAAATGCTCGAACAGATCGTGACGAACGAGAACGTAATCGACGATGCTGATGATCAGCGCCACAGTGGTGGAGCTGGCCGGGGTGCCGGTGCGCTGTCACCTGGTGGACCGTTAGCGGACGGTAGCTCCAGACCGGGTAGTGCCAACCTTAGCCCGATCGCATCGAAAGGTTCTTCGACGTCGGGTGGCGCTGGAGCGGACGATGAAACGCGCAGCCTTAATCGGAGCTCACGCTTATCACCACAAGGGTAAGTGTTTTCGCAGATCGCTGTGCTATGGGGATTTGTTTTGCATATGTAACACTCAGGGGCGGAGTAATGTTTGGAGTTTGAGTGGAAAAGCAATAATGTTATGATGGAGGTGGTTTCTCTTTACGGGTTTATCGAAATGTTGGTAGAAAAGAGGTTTTCGGTCATAACTTTTTGATACCATTGATTAGGTATAACGGAAAGTCTGAACTGTTGAGGTCCAGACATTTCTGGGCAATTCAACGCTGTTGTAAACATTATTGTTGAGGATGATATTAGCATTTACTTATTCGTAACTTACTCTGGATAGGTCGTTTTAAGGAATTATGTTGTAGTGTATGATAAGGTTCCGAGGTGGTTTGTTAATCTACAGCCTTTAGGCCGATAGGCATCAATCTCTGTATTAAAGCTCTCTTTAATATCTGAAGTACTACAAGACTGAAGATGACTGCAGATGCTTATCAAAAGACATGACGTCGCTCAAGTAATCTTGAAAAGTGATGCACTTTTTACATGACAAGTGTAGCAAAAGATTTTTGTTTATTCTTAAGGATTAGAATCAGTATTACCCAGGCTTATGGAGACTATTGTTTATTGGTTTGTAGGCTTACTAAACCTGTTGAGATCCATGACTTCAAACCCTCCTAAGCTGCTCTATCGAGTTTTAGGAATAAGACTTAAGATTTTACTGAAGATATTAACAGGGTCCAAACTCTCCAAACTATCCAAACTCTCCGGTATACCCAACACTCCCATATCACACCTCGGTGCAAGTACAATTTCGCGTCAAGGTGCAATAACCGAAACCGATGGCAAATTTCGTGCCTTAATACGAGAAATAATCATCGCTAGCAGAGCCCGGCCCAGGGCACAGCGGATGCCCGACACGAGGAAGCGCGCGCAGCACTCGGGCAGGAGAAAGAGAAAGTGTGCGACTGGCAAGAGGGCGGAGGTGGTAATGATTGCAAGGCTCATTTGGAGTGTGGCGGTGGTGGTATGGTTTTAACTGCACGTTCGAGTTAAATACATAATTATTAGACGCTAGTTTGTTTTAATCTACACCCATTTACCGGGCTCAATACGTCAATCAGGCGAAATGCGGCGTACCGGGACGGGCGAATGAACCAAAAGGTGTCGATCACACGATGCCGAGTGGGGGCGCAAATGAAGCGATTGCGTTTGCCGACATTGTTTTTGTATACAAAGCCACATAATATAGGCTTT
Organism: Anopheles melas; assembly: GCA_000473525.2. NCBI lineage: Eukaryota > Metazoa > Arthropoda > Insecta > Diptera > Culicidae > Anopheles > Anopheles melas. Next base: position 14,227 of record KI920311.1, on the reverse strand, counting down.
GTCTGTTGTCTCCTCGATCAAAGTTAGAATAAGTTTTTGTGGTTGTTAGGATATCAAAACCATCAGCATCAGTTTTTGAAAGGAATGCGGGATACGGTCATTGTCTCAAACAGCCGAAGCAGAGATATTTGCTAATTCTTCAACCCATTACCTTCTGGAAAGAGGCGTCAAAATAGTGGTTTGACGAGATTAATCCATTAGCTTCGATATCGGCTCCCGATAGGCATCGATTCCGGGGGAAAGGATGAGGTCTTTATGCTCGGCACGGGAGGCACCACAATCTTCTGAAAGCAGCCTGTTTGATTGACAACACGGCGTTGCAGCACGCTCCGACCGCGTCTGTCAGCTACTGAATGCGTGATGTTTCTCTTATTAGTGATGGATTAGATCATCCGGCAGGTTGTGCTTTTTTCTTCTGGTTGCTTCTTTTCTGCTTTTCGCTTCGACGACGAGCACAATCGAGCATGGAATCACATCACAGGGTGACGTTGGTGGTTGCTTTCTGTGATCATTTCAATCATACAAAGCAAACGTATCGGCGAACCGATTGGTAGCTCGAGAATGATGGAAAATAAACATACCCCAGCCGTGTGTCCTGAAGTTGACACACCACCGAAACCGTGTTTATTTATTCTACTGGGGGGCGGCTGGTGTTTTGTGCCAAGGGCGGTCGGTGTTTCACGGTCCATTCCACTGACCCATCTCTGCAAGCTCGTAGTTCATTATTTTACCGTTTGAAAATTGGTTTGGTATTCTGCGTACGGGGAGCGAAAAAAAAAGCAACAAGTGTCAAATTGTGAGGCTCTAGGGTGCGGTTCCCCAATCGCCCCGGGGGCACCATGACCAGCTGGTTTTGCTATTGGGGAAGTGTTTATCTGTCGCGCTAGTGTTGCAGCGCTTTTGTTTTTTGCTGCTCCCACTGCTGCTGCGGTTGCTGCTGCCGCTTGTTGATGTTGCGGATGTTTTGGTCTGCTCGTTGGTTGTCGACCCCGCACACAGACTTATTGGCACACAGCGGTGCCAGAAATCAATTTCGCCACCCCATGTTATCGCTGGGCGAGTTGGTGGAGAGTCCTTTCCCTCTTGGTGGGTGCCCCTTGATTTTTTCTTCTCTTGATGCGATGGCAGGATAAAAGCATGTGCAGATCAACATTTTTTTTTGACAGACACTGGGTTCGCACACGCAGCAAACAACAGAGCGAACTGGTGGTGGTGTTTGGGCGCAGAGGAGTGAAACGTTTCAATCACACGCTGCAGGTGGCAAATAGAGAGCAGTAAGCGTGCGCGTTGAGTTGATGTGCTGTTTTGTACGTGATTAGATCGGAGCGGTGGTCGTCACTCTTGTCTGTTTTTATCGGTGAATTTAATTTTATTTCGATCGTCAATCATGGGGGGCTGGCTGCTTGTGGAAAAGCTTGTTGATTCGTTACGATTTTCGTAACAAGATATGCTCTTCTTCTTCTTCTTCTTCTTCTTCTTCTTCTTCTTATCTTATCTGTAGCACAAGAGATCCTATATTACATACCCCATACCAACCTACCTGTTATCATTTTCGATCAGAATTTTGATTTTTAAAGAATATTTTGCTCCCCTTCATTTTAAGTCTCGAACTGACGACGAGCGCGTATCCATGCTAGCCTTCCGCCTGACGCCTTTACCATCGAAGCGGGTTTGAAACGGGTCGTTAAAATACCAATAAATAAAACCCGAGTAATGTGTTCTAGAACAATTCCTGACGTAAAATCAATTTTAATCCCCGTAAGCTCCATAACACCATCTCTCTCGCTTACTTTTCGAGAAGAAAATTTATTAGCTCATAATAATTTAACCCATTATGTACTTCCGAGCAACAGAAAACTCCCCCATGGCGAAGACAAAACGAGGGCTTCTCTCGTCCTCAAAAATAGCATAATATTCTCATGTTTAATGATTCGGTTCCGCTTTTCCCAGCTCCAACGACTTCTGCGCTATCGTTCCCGTTCCCGAAGGCAATCTCGCTTCGCTGTTGTGTTGATTTTTGCTGGCCCCGGTTTTCCCACCGGTACACGGCCAACTTTTTGCACGGCTCGCACGACCAACAGCATCGCCCAGCAGAACATTATTTATTATTCACCGACAAATCAGCATAAGCAAAGTGGTATATGCGAACGGTTAGCTTTTTACCGTGGCTTAGCCCGTGTAAGCTCCGTGTGCGAGATGGGGCGGCGAGCAGGCTGCCCCGAGGATGTCGGGATTGGTTTTCCATTTTCTCCGTGCGGAAGTGGAAACAATCCATCCCCCCCTCTCCTGAGATACGTTCCCTGTACTTTCGCTCTCCTCGGTGTGGTTTTTTGTGATCCGGTGGAGGCTGACTTCCGCTCACCTGTGGGTGACTTTATTCGGGGGTCTTCATGGGAACGTCAATCTCGTCCTGCATGTTCGATAAATGTAGATTAGCGCGAGGTATTAGGATGTGTTTAAAGAGTGGAATGAGGCACACTTCCTGCCAGCAGCTTTCCACTTCATCCTTTCAGTGGATATGAATCGATTCATCATCAGATTGGTTGTACCGGCTTTTCCTTGTGGCTTGTGCGGTTTTTTGGGGTATGGTTTGATTGTACCCTTGTCAAAAATGCTGCACAAGAATGAGAATGGGTCTGGTAATACATCAAACTTTGAAACGGTAAGCCACACACACCCATACTGTGGCTGTTGTGGATTGACGTCATCGAAACTCGAAACGGTTCACGGCCGTGGTCGCAATCTGTGCAAAAGGAAAACCCTCCACAAACTAGTTTCGGAAATTCGGCAATCTGGAGAAGTGGTTGGGAGAATGTTAGCCGGGAGAAAAGTGTTTCCCGGGGTCTTACAAAAATATTTATTTACGCAATGGAACAATCTCGCGTTTTACTCCTCCTCGTGCCGGTGCCAAATATATCCCTACGTCATCGATGTGGTAGTGTATACTCGGAATCGATTTTTAGTAGCTTCCTTTCACGCGTCGCGCATATTCGAGCGCAACCTGAAGCTCTGGTTAGTTTGTGTGCGCCATGCTTCTTGACCCTGTCATTCGATCGTTTGCAACGGCTTTTGGGCATGCAGAAAACCTTGCGGATCCCCTTTTGCACTATCGTCGGCAGGGCGGGCTTGATACTGTAAACACAGTTGAAATTTGCCTACACAACGATGCTCGGGCTCCTTGCCTGTCCTGGCCTGACGGTGGCGAGCTGGGTGTTTATCGGCGAATGGACGCATTTTTGCCATTGCTTGATGGAAGTTCAATTTATTTACTTTCGCAGATAAGCAAAACATTCTCGAAGGGCACGCTTGTTGGTGTTTGCGGGAAACGTTCCAAGATCTTCTGGAGGGTCGGCCGTGTTGTTGTTGTTTGTTTGTCGTCGCTGTTCGCGGCGAGCCGTTTCGTTTGGGAAATTATCCTGCCTTGAACCCTCCAATCCGCTGCCTGTGTGTGTGCCTGTGTGGTAGGTTTTATGCACTGCTTTCTTTATCTTCGAATGGAAAAAGCAACAAACAAAAGGGCCCCGATTGCTGCAGCGCCCTTCGGTTGCAGTGTGTGTTGATGACGTGAAACGATTGCATTTTCGGGCTGAGTTAAATATTTATGTCCTCTCGACTACATGTGTTTGCTATTTAAGTGAGGAGCATCATGAGGGAGGGAGAGAAAACAATTGTGCATAGGGGCAACCATTCGATGTCTGTGTGTTCTTGGGACAGTTTGGGTAAGAGTCGAGGAACCTCGTTAAGCTGTAAGTTTAAACCCCATCTCAACGTTATCATGATGCGGTTTTTGCATTTTGCGCGACTGTGTGTGCAACCCAGAGCAAACTGTTGACTGCTTTCCACCACAAACAAGATCGTCTACTGTGGCGTATCTCAATGTAGCAAAAAGGGGAAAAAGACAGTTGTTTGTAAAATCCCACAAAATTGGAACTGCAACAAAGTTTTTGCCCCTTTTAACGCTCGGACCCTGTAAGGATGACTCTTCCAAGATCCATAAAGAGTGCATGCTGTCTGTGTGTGCGTGAGAGCGATGAAGAGCCTTCTTCTGGGATGAACTTCTAGGTTTGCTTTCGAAAACGCACACCAGAGAGCCCGAGAAAAGATAACAGCAAACATATGTTTGTGTGGTGCGAGAGCGTATCGGAAGTTCTGACAAAGGTTCTGAGTTCTGTCTGGAAATTGCCCCTGGAATCGGGACTTTTAATGGGAAGCAGCAGCAGCAGCAGAACAGCTACAGAAATGGAACAGATAGTGTATGTTTGTTTTGGTTTCTTTTGCCCTCAAAACACCCATTTCGGCCCCTTTTTTTACTCCTACATTGATTTTCGATTCCGTGAGACTATTCCTCGCTTCGGTCTAGGCGAGTAGCAGAAATTTGGGAAAGAAAGGGAAATGTATTTATTTTTCCTCCCATCATCGTTTGCGCTTGATATTTCCCGTTCAGCGCGCCTTCAGTTCCACCGTAGCATGTGGGGCACAGAGTGGGTACAACAAGAGTCAAGACGCGCTCGTCGAGACTTGTTGATAGTTTGGCATTTGTAGTAGCAAGGCAGTCGAGAGTTTCTTGGGTATATGCATACATTTTCCAAACACTGTTGCTTGGCATACCCATTTCCTTATGGTCGATGGGGTCGATTTGCATCGAGTGCGGGGGTAAGAGTGCCTCAACGATAACGGTCACTCGCTCGGTCACTCGGAAGATGTTGCGATGTTACAGTTAGAGAGAGAACAGACCATCAGAAAATAGAACTTCCAACATTCTAATGGGATTTTCTCTTCGTGTTTCTGTCTCCCTACTCTTCGGAATCAATTTGGGGTTTGTTTCGGAGTAGCAGAAGTGGAAGCAGACCCTTGCCTTAGTGCACTCCCAGCAACATTCCTCAGCCCACTTCTCCACCCACCGTACTCAAATGAAGTGGAACAGCAGAGTGTTTAACTGCAAACCGGGAACAAATGCATTTTTAGAGCTAAAGTGTTTGTTGCTGCCGCAGCAATCAACCCAATTGCAAGCAAGTCATGGCGTCATTGGGAACGCTTATTTATTTGTGTTCTAGCGAAGAATTTATTCGAATTCACCGTCCCCGCACTCACAAGCCGGACAAAGTGGCCCGACAAAGGGCGCGGGATTGCGCCTTCTTCTGGTGCGCGCAAAGTGCTCGTTTCAATGAAGATACGCGGCGTACAGACGACGGCGCTAGACGATTGGATGCGCATTGCCAGAGAGCCAGAGGGAGAAAAAGCCGGCAGCGAGAAGTGGAATCAAAAATTGTTTGTTTTCATTTAAACTACAATAGCAATCGAGAGAGAACAAAAAAAAATCGGGCGTTGCAGAAGAGTGTGGCTGAAGCAATTTGAAATCGAATCGTAGAAAAGTGGAACGGTGGTGCGTTCGCGATGGATCACCACCAAACTTTGATTCATGATTCGGGGCGGTACGTCTTGGTTTTGGTGCAATAGGACCAATGCCCCCGAATGTTTTCATAAATTTGTGCCACCACTTCGGCCCCGTACACGCCACGATTATGAAAGTGTGGTGACCGTTGCCGGGCAAGTAATTGCAAGTAGTACGATTTGGTAGTACCCGACACCCGACCCGTTTCCAGCTCTTTCCAGTAGCGTTTTCTAAGTGGTGTGTGCGTTACTGTCATTTGAAAAGTTTCACTTTTTTAGCTCCAACAAAGGAAGCGAGACACACACACTGTATTTTCGATGGATGGCCCTCTTAAACAATCACGCCAGGCCGTTTCCAAAACGCGTGTGGAGGAGGGAGGTTCACACATTTTAGCGCCCCGAAATTCATGACTCTGTGCGGCAATATCAATGCGGCTTTGAGGGAGGGTTTCTTCGCCTGCTTTAAATGATGGTGGGAAATAGTTTGGTGTCCACTGTTCGTGGAGTGCATTGGCAAGAATTGGGTCGAGCTGTGTAATGAGCTGTTGGGTCGAGAATTTTGTTCCTCCGGCGTGCCTCGAACAAAAGTGACAGATCAATCTATCATTCGTTGTGGGTCTTTAAGAAGGTTGCTGTATGGAGCGGTTTTTTTTGCATGATTTACGATGCATTCGACATACTGCCCAATGCTGACTGTGGAGGTTGAACCATAATTGGAACGTTTTCATTTGAGAAAAGCGACACTATTGCACCCCGTTAGGAGTATTCGGAGAGGTGGACAATAATGTAAACAATAATGTAAAACGGCGAGCGCTTAGCATAATGGTACCATTACTTCCCAAGATTGTCCCGTGTGTCCCTCACGTAACTCGGGGTGGTAGTTTGGGTGGGGCCTCCCAGCGAAAAACGACCCGTTTAGACGGACGTGGATCATAAACGGGTACCCGTTTAATATATATGCGACAGCAGAGGAGCTGCTGGTGGTGTAATTGCGAATTGGCGAACTGCCGTCATCGTTCACATGATCTAACTCTTACCAGTTTTGGGGCAGCAACAATCGGGCGCCACCATTTCATTATACAACGTAAGGCGTGTTTCGATGTTGCACAAAAAAAAGACAAGCATGAGTTTGCGAAATTTTACAACCAAACCAATAAACTCCACCTTGCTTCATTGTAGTGAAGGAAAACTCAGCTTCTGAGTTTGTGTGTGTGTGTGTGTAAATGCTCCGAATTTCCCATTGCGTCACGGGCAGTCTTGCAGTGCGCAAACCGTCTAACGCAGATGTTGTAAAATTCTTTTCCCAAAATATAACACTCCCGTGGTTATTCCCTGCCAATAGCTATGGGTCTAAGATCTTTCTCTAAAAAGCAGCAAAAAAAAAACCTCTCAGATTTGAATGATGCGAGCAAAAATTTCATCCCACCGTAAAGAAGAGACATTCTCTTCCCAAGCTGCCGTCTCGTGCAGTAAGAAGCAAAAAAAAAGCAAGGTGAAAAGCCCATAATGATGATGATGGGTGATGGGTGAAATTGTGCTCATCTCATTTCCCTGGCCGCATTGGGTCGCTCTGCCCGATGATGCGGGTCGCTTTTTCCGGTTCTACCATTTGCCGCCTTCTCCGTGGTTCCTGGTGGTTACTAAATCGATCGTCTGCACGTCTTACCGCAGCCCCAGGTTTTGACACGTCAGCGGCGCGGACACAATCTTATCGTATTTAAAGCCGACGCCCTTAAAACGCGAACTGATGGAACTCTTTCTTTCGCTTCGGGGGGTCGCAGGGGGGACAGAGAGAGAGAGAGAGAGAGAGTGCTTTGTAGGCCGCATACATTTTAGTACGACTCAATTACACAATCACAGTTTTACCCGAGGGTTGCTCAGGTCGTCAGCAATTAGTCAAAACGGCGTCTCCCGTCACTTAAAAAGGGTTTGAGATCATTATCGGTAATTGATTAAAATATTTCCCGCCGTGTGCCACGGCATGTGTGTATGGTGCGACCCACCACCATCACCTGCTTTCCATATCTGGCCCCCATATGTAATGGGAGGTTTTGCAACGGCCATGAAGAAACTCCATTAACAGAACCGAGCTGCTATCGGAGGCACCACCACTTGTGCAGGAAACTGATGAGTCAATGGTGCAGCTTTTGTGGTACATCGTAGTAACAAAGCCATCATGTAAGAGAGCGAATATAGAGGGCAACCAAAGGAGTTTGGTTGTTGCGGTCAACCTCGTTGGCCTTCGGACACGTACGATCATGCGGAGTGAGGCACATCCATTCCATTGCTCCAATATGTAACGAACAGGGCAGATAAGTCGGGCATGCAGGAACCGTTTGGTTATGTTATGTTATTTTTCAATCCCATTTCGGTTTTCTTGTGTGTGTTGTGCTCCCGATTTATGTTATCTCGTTATGTTTTGGCCACAAAACGCCCCGGCTACGCCTTCGTTGCTGCACCATAATCGATAAACAATAGTGGCTGAATCTGATGCAAACGGGAGATTTTCATCAATTTTCCTCTTCTCCAAAGATCGAGCAATCGAAAGCTGTGCGAGAAGTTTCGTTAGATCGATCGGTTGTGATTGGAGATCTGCACACTTTTGATGTGGTTTTCATGGTTTTATGCCTTTCATTCAAACATTGACCCGATAAAATCAGCTGAATGTCGGGGTGTCGGGGAAATGGGGATCCACCTTTGGGGCGATTATCGTTTCATGTTTCACGTTCCATGCACCACACAGCACAAAAAAAAAACTAAAGAACTTCCCGTCTGTCCAATTTTGCACGGTGATGAACGGGTAAAAGAAGAAATCAACTAAATTTTCCACAGTTTTCATCGCGTTTTCTGTATTGATGCCGTGCAGTTTGCAGTCGAAATCGAAATCTGTTTGCCCACTCTCTACCGTCCCGTCGGTGGTAAACGAATTTCAATTTCGTAGCATAGATTTCCCGTTTTCCCGATGTTTGTATGTTTGTTCCCCTCTTCAAATCGATTCATCTTCTCTCCGAGCTGGAGAGCTGTAGATTCGAATTTGTGGAACATGATGGACTTTTTCTTTGCCCTCCCTCTGCCGATCGATTAGTCACGATCACACGGCGGGAGTGAACCACTCCAAGCTCGAACGGTCCCGAAGTTATCGATTAGTGTAGCTGAGTCGGTGGGAAAAATGGTTTTTGGGAAAACGAAACCTCCATTTCTTCTCGGTTTCCTTAAACGGCGGGACGTTTGGAACTGTTGCAGTACGGTATGGCGGCGGGAAGAAAGTGCTTCACTTTCTTTCGGAGCAACCAAGCACTGGTGTGCGGCGCCGGATACGGTTTTTGCGCTCACTTTTGCCGGAACGACTCTCGTAGCTCGTGGCCTTTTAAGCGGAGTCGTGCTTGGATTTAGTTTAATTACAACCTTCTGGAAGTGCACGGAGAGGCAGCCCCCGACCAGCCAGTCCATGTGCAGGAAGCGAACCAGCGCAAACACAGAACAATCGCGATCACGACGATGATGGGTGGATGAGTGTAGGTTATGTTTGCGATTTAAGGAAGATATAAGGGAGTTCAGTAGCATGGTTCCATCATTTCGTCATCCAGAAATTGCCAGGCTCTCGTTCACCTTTACCCTGAAGCTGAAAGGAACTCTTAATGCCAACGGTAGCCGGTGTTATGGGTAAACACGGCACCGAAGGCACCGAGGCATGTGTCATTAATGGGTGCAGATTATGCTCTCTGTTTTACGGGGGCGCTCATAAGAAAGGGAAAGTTCGTTTACGGATTTGCCACGTCGGTTTTTTGTGTGTTGTTGTTGATGACTCTAAGTGTGTTGTCGAAAGTTCGTCCGATCGGAAGTCTATTCCCGTCTAGAGTGCTGCTCTGGGGGAGTTCAGATAAATCGGAACTGCAGAGCTACTTACGATGGAACTTCCACGAATGGTTGAAGAAATTGGAAGAGAAATTCCAAAACGCGCTTCGCCTCGTGTTTCTACCGTGGACTGTAATTAGCATATGGCCGATGAGGTCATTAAACCAGATCTTTCGCTCTGAAGCAGCTTTTTGTTTGTTGTGGCGACCACTGTGTATTTACGGAGCAACATCATCGGAACCTTTGATTTCCGATAGAGCTTTGTGTGTGTGTGTGTATGTCTCGGTTCGGGTCATTAAATGTTCGATGGTTCGATGCGCTAACAAGCCGACACCGACCGGCATGCAGGCGGAAACAACACAAAAAACGCCCCGAAAACAAAACCCCGAATCTCCAGAGATAATCAAGGTCACTCGCCTATTGCGGGAAGATTAGACGGCGAACGGTGGGACCGAGCGAGCGTAAATAATTCTGATTAGCGTGCTTGGTGTATTCATCGATGCAAAAGCGAGACTAGCATGAAAACCTGAGCAAAACGAAAAAATAAACCAATGATGGATTAGACATTTGTGTCCTATATTGGAGTTGATTGGAGCATCTGGAGAGGAGATGTGTCTCGTTGTTTGTTCGCCAGTACGCATCCATCTTCCATGCTGTCTACTTTCCACGTGTATTTTTGTTCCACGAAGTTGGATTGTCCCTTATAGTTTGGGGCACACACGTGTCGGAGGTATTTATTGCCTCGGAGGTGATTACCACCTGTCACCTGTAAGAAATTGGAAACGTTTCATTTAATTGGAGCACCCGACGCAATGTGGACGCTGCTACTTTAGCACAAACCGATACTGTTCCTTCGCTCCAGTAAGTTATTATCGCCGTCCGTTCGAGTTGTGGAGCAAAACAGCACCATCGAAAATGCGACATTCGCTCCTCGTCAGACGGGCGGCGCAGTGAACCAGAACCCTTCTGCCAATCGAGCCGACAAACGACGGTCGTTGGTCCAAGCGTCCGATACTCACTCCACGCCTTGGGCTATAGCATATCGGCTCGATCCGCTTGACTAGCGTTATTAACACGCTCCAGAAGTTACTTGCCATCACCGGGGGTTGAGGCTATTGTCTTAAAGGAAGATACTTTCTCATTAACGTATGGTGCGGCTCATCCCCCCCCCCTCCCAACCACGGAGGAGGAGGGTTGGCAAACACACAAAAAAGACACTTACACGCGAGCCCGTGCTGTGATGGGTTTTTGAACAGCATGGGTCGTAAATTTTCATTACCACGTCAAGTCCAAGCAACTAAAGAGGGGCAACGCTGCTGCAGCCCTGCTGTGACTTCTTCTGGGGATATTAGTGCCCGTCGTGAAATGGTTGTGGTTTTGTGTCGTTTTTTTATTTGCTGTTGCTGGGTTTGGGTCCTCACTTGCAACCCAACTCCCTGTGGAAAATTAAGAATTATTCGTTTTCAACCACTTTTCCCCCGGGAAGATCGTCGCTGGAGAAGGAAACCCCTTGCAAACTTGCTATTAAGAAGTCCTTTAAGTAGTCGTTACCGGTGGTGCTAGGGTGCCACATTGAAAGGGTTTCCCGGGAAGGGGTGCGCACTTCAAATTAACTCGAACAATATGGCACGGCTTGGTGGCGGTGCACTGCTCGTTTCTGTAAGAAAACGGACAGGCCGTTGGAATCGATATTTGATGAGGCGTGAACTATTGGAAAGATGTCTTAGCGCATATGCGTTTCCGGTTTCGCGCCAGGTGAGGTGTGGAAATGGTTCAATTTATTTCGTTCGATCGATTTGGGATTGTCTTCAAGGAAAGCGTGGTAATAAAAAAGTTTGATCAACACAGAATAAAGGTTTATTGATACAATGTTATTAGATAAAATCTGCTCCAATTTATCACGATGCGTTCGCCCTTCATCCGGCTTTCATTGTGCTGTTTGCCCAAGCCTGCCCCAATCGCTCAATTACTCAATTACGCTTACGTTGCGCTTTCTAATGCCGGGCGATGCACATGGCCGAGTGTCGCTGCTTAGCCATATGGTCCTAATGATGAATTAACTACGGCGTCCTTCAGACAATGCGACACACACACACTGGTTGGTCGAGTGCACATCCGTCATTGATCTTGTTGCAGTGCATTTGCACACAAGCAAATTACTCATTGCACTCAATGCGCACACACACAAACACTCCACAGCCTGCTGAGAGTGCCTCGATGTCGTTTAGGAAAATGCATTTCAAGCATAAAGCTGACTCATTTTTCACGCCATGCTGATTGTGAATGGGACAGTTTCAGCTCGCCGGTCTGCTTCGCTCTCGGTTGACCTGCAAAAAAAAAGCGGATGCGACTGCACTTCATATTGTATCGTTTTTTTTTCTTCTTCTTACCTCACTTTTACCAACGCAAAGTGAACAAATGCGAATAATCGTAATTGGAAGCGATGGTTGCATCCGTGCGAAACAGCGACTGCATTTGGAGGATGATGAACATTATTTGGTTGCATTTTTCCCCCCGCGTTTGGTTTGGTTGATCTCCGCGCGCTCGGCTCGTCAACTGCGTGATGCGTCACGGGGAGCGAGCGCGCGCGCGCTCGTGCTGTGGTTGGGTGATGAGAAATGAAAATTTCAGATCACATTGCGCCGGCCGGGGACCACATGCGGTGTGTGCGTGCGAATTGACGCACCGCTGACACCGATGACAGGAAACGTTTAGCCCTTGCCGCGATTGTTGTCAGTCTGAGAGGGCGCCGTGCCGCTGTTTTACGCGACCGAAGCTGTCCAACGTGGAATGCAAAGGCAGGCGAGACGGAGACGGTCGCCAGAAATCCATCACCGAATGCAGGCCACAGCACAACCGCCGGAGGGCAAACTGTTAGCGTGTGCGCCAGAGGTTCGCCCCGGGGGTTGGAAATCTTCACGCCAGGGGGTTTGCGCGTTGATGTGCGTTTTCGCTGCTGATCGACCCGAACCCGAGCTTTGTGGTGGCAGGTATTGCAAGTGGTGGAAGAAAGGAAGTTCACCGCCGCAAAGCTGATGTCTAGCGAGAGGGTGAGAGAGAAAAAAATACACACTCATAATGCCACACGAATTAGCATGGATTTCTTCCGGCTGGGCAGCAAAATGCGCAACGGCTCACATGGACCACATCGACAACCCTGCCCTGGTGGCGGCGTTCGCACCATTTTCTTTCCCTTCGACCAGCTCCGACCGGTGAGAATTAAGCATTCGTCGTGCTTTATGATGACCGTGAAATAAAGCGGAGAAGGTGAAGGAGCGAAGGTGTGGTTGCGGTTTGGGTGCTGCGGAGTGGCGGAAATTAATTTGTTTACTACCTTTTTGGCTCCACGAGAGCGCAGTGTACACTGTGCTGAATAGTAATCATTTTTGTCCGGGATTTTTGTATGCCGGGCGTTTGCTGTGGCCCAAATAAATAATTTCTCCATTTCTCCGGGAAGGGTTCAGCGTAAAGGAGATGTAGTAAGAATGTGCAAAACCTTGTGCGATGCTTTAATTAGTCGGCTGAGGCTAGGTACTTGGAAAAGGGGATTATATTTTTCGGGCGAAGCGATAAAAAGGAAAGTCTTTTGAGTGTCGGGAAGCGCATTCTTATGGAAGAAGCATGGCAGCTTTTGTTTTAGGAAACTCAAAATTCACGATCTATGAATGGAAACGTAAGCACCATTCGCGTGAACACATCAACGTCATCTGGGCTATTTCTGGGGTTGGTCCTCTAGAACGACCTGTTGCGTAGAATTAACACCTTTCAGAAGGTTTTTGCGTTTTCAGAAGGTGCCTAGAAGAGGAAAAGGCAGTTTTTTGGCAACTTTGCGTGACGAATCACGTTTTGTTTTGTGTATTGCATACTTTAAGGAGCATTTAAGACGACTTTCATTAAACTGTTTGCATAACGCCAGTAGATTATTGCGTCTTGATAGTGGGAATGGAGTTTACAAAACCGGCCGTTTGTCTTCATCTTCATAATTCAAGTTCTCTTAGTTCCTCTCTAGCTGGTGTGGACACTGTCCATATCCCAGGGACGTACACAACTAATGGAACAAAGATAATGCCCTCCATAATCGTAACTATTCACTGTCTTCTGGTAGCAATCAGCTTCTATCTAAAAGAACAGTCAGCCTGCAGATGTCACCAGATTCCGACATCTGCCCTCCTTATGATACTCTCTCGTCCATTACCAACACCTCCAATATGGTACACGACGACCAGCAGTCAGCACCACAAGCACTCTCCACTGTGAGTTTGTTGCCCACTTGCCACAGATAATATGTGTTGACGATGTGTCCATTGGTGCACAGATAATATGTGTTGACGATGTGTCCATTGGTGCTAATTTGCTGTCACTTTTCGCCCATCACGCACTTCCACAGCTGGCACGAGCTATATAATTCCGCACAAACTCTCCATCTCGTTACCCGGAACTGGTGCGGAGTAGTTGGCAGCAGCAACAAGAGCCAGAAGGGGGTGCAAACTTCAGAATTGGAAATAAACTCAAAAACTTTTCGAATCAACTCCACCGGTCAACACACTGGCCGGATGCTTCAGACTTGCAGAAGTCTGAGCTTTTTTTGTTGTTGTTGTATGTTGATGCTAGGCGTGAAATTAGCACCGGAACCGGTTAGCACCGAAGCGGCAGAGGAACACTCCGACGCTCTGATGATAAAACTTGTTCTTTTCGGGTGAAACTGATGGCCTTGAGGCTTGGTGTTGAGCGGTATGAGAATGGTCTCCCGGGTATTTGGTTCTTGCTGTTTCTTCTTTCACGCATAAAGTGTACTCGAACGTGTTTACGTCAGCTAGAATTAACTGATGGCCTTGAGGCTTGGTGTTGAGCGGTATGAGAATGGTCTCCCGGGTATTTGGTTCTTGCTGTTTCTTCTTTCACGCATAAAGTGTACTCGAACGTGTTTACGTCAGCTAGAATTATGCACCTTCCAAAGCCTATGTCGCAGGATCCTTTAATA
>KI920310.1:18638-29005 GCA_000473525.2 Anopheles melas | reverse complement strand
AGCTAGCCGGAATCGATTCCGACAAAAACTTCATTTCCCATCACTAGTACACAGTAAGGAATTATTTAACGCTCACCACAAAACAGTGATGCGTTTAGTGTTGTGCCAGAATTCCGCAGTAATTAGTTTTTGCCGGTTTTTTTTTTGTTGTTGAAATCACACCTAACGACAAACATTCATTTTACAACACTCAACTGCCGCATTTGCTGGTCGATGGTAGCTGGCCGATAATTTTAAACATTCCCCAAAAACAACCCAAAACGCACCAAAACGCCCCGAAACAACAGCAACCCAACCCAGCACGTAATGCCAATGCCTGTGTGTTATCGCACCGGTATCTGGTGGCATGGCGTGGAATTGTTATTATCAATTAAATGCACATTTCTAATTGAATTTAGATAGTTTTGCTCGGTGCAGTGTGAAATTTCGCCACTTTCGCCAGGCGGCAAACCCCCGTTTTGCCCAACCCATGTGGCCGTGGTAATTGTGGTGGCACAATGGGAAACGGGGGACGAAAGGGGGGGGGGGGGGGGGGAGGGGGTGTTTGCAGCAAAAAGTGGGAAGCTGTATTGCTAGCGATGAAAGTGTCATGTGCCGTGTTTGGAGGGGGTGGTTTTTTGGAGGCATGGCGCAAAAGGGTGGTGGCGCAAACCGACCAAAAACAAATGCCCGGGCAAGGAGGGCGGGAAAACGGGAGGGCAGAAGGTTCGTTTGAAGCTCACGCGCGCGCGGATGCGTATCATCGATGATTGTTAGATAAATTAGAATAAATGAAAGCACACACAAATGACTATTATTGATATGGCACGTGGAGCGAATGAATGAACAACACCAATACCAACAGGCAACCAAACAACAACACAAAAACAGGCAACACTTAAATTGCATTACGACTTTCGGGCTATGGGCGGTGGCGCGGTTGATGAATGTCCTGCATGGAGAGGAAAATAACACACCCAAACACACACAGAGAGAGGCACAAAACACAAATAGCACAGCCGACCAATTTGTGTAGGTGTAGAAAATATAAATAATTGATGCTTTTCTAATAGCCTATTTGGAGCGCTTCCAGCAAGTGATGCCGTGAGCACCGTAATGATCCACGGCGCTTGTTTGATCCTTTTTTTTTTTGTTTGCCGTCCTCCTGGAACCATAATTACCCCCCAGGGTTGGGTTTGTCAGTATTTTTATAACACTTATTGGGAGGCAGAAAAATACAAGCAGATTGAAATTAATTATGTGCTTGTGCGTGTGTGTGTGTGTGTGTGTGTGTGTGTGATTATGTGCAGTAGGGCAATTAGTGGCGTGTGCCGTGCGTACAGCGATTCCATTATCGGTATTATTGGTGGCCAACAACAACGGTCTATCAACAGCAAACAAAAAAGCACGTCCCACGTCCCGGCTATTAACACTCATATGCTGATCGTAATTGATCTCGACCCCTTATTGATCGAACCAATAAAAACGGGCCCCCGGAAAACCGTTGGAATAGAACAAAAAAGCGACCTCTAAACGAGTGAATTGATTCAGCATGTAGCATGTTGCCTCCACATCCCTTTTTCTCTACATGTTCAGCTCGGCGTCTGTGTGCGTATGCTTTTTGAAGTGAATTTACGCTGCTAAACTGAAACATCAAATCAATGGTGGGTGGGTTTGAAAAACGGGGGAGTCCGTTTTTTACCGGCGGTGTAAAATCAACCCCAGGGCGGTTGACCAATGGCGGACGGTGCTGCGGTTAACCACCGCAAGCCACCACATCGCTACCACCACCTGGGTCAGGCCCTGGCCAGGAAGTGGATCTGATTTATGTATCTTTTTACTGCAGCCGAACTTGGCGCACGGGATGTGAATTTCGGGATGCCTTTTTGCCGGGGTTTTGGATCCAGCTGTGCAGGGATAGAGCCAGTGCTGCAAAATGTCACTGTCAATGTCATAGAAAAATCTATGTCAGCGTCACGTACTCAATGGTAATTATCAGAGGTGATATTCAAAACGGTTGGTGTGACCAATACATGCTTCATGACATTTTTGCGACCATCGCTTTGTTAGGCAATATGTCAAGACTTTTTTTACGGTGGTGCGACCATCACATGCTTGGTGACATTGGTGTATTTTCAGTTGGTGATCATCACTGTAGTCATAGGAGATATGTGGTGTGTGCGGTTTATCCCAAACAACAAAATGAGCATGTTTTCTCGCTCTGTTTAACCCGACAGATATTCAAAACAGTCAGAGGGAGAAAGCATGTTCATTTTGTTGCTTGAACCCACACACACCAAGTATATTACAAGAATGTCGTGATTATCAGCGACAAAAATGTGTTGAGCAAGTGAGTGACCAAGAGTTGGGTGCTATTCAAAATGTCACCAAGTGTGTGATTGATCCTCCAACTGTTTGAGTCTCATCACTGTCATGTCATCTCAGTTGTTTACGTGAGTTGATTTGAGCTTCGTTTCAGTCATGAGTGTTGGTGACTGAAACAGTGGCATTTGGTAGCACTGCTCACAGCCAGAAAAAAATCATGATTATGCTTGCGCCGGCATTAAGCTCAGCTTGTCAGTCAGAGTATCGGGGTTGACTCAAGCAATTGGACGTCGCGCTCTGCTACTCATGACACACTTTCTTTGAGTATCATCAATGAGCATCAAGCTACCACGGATATGTTCATTATTCCCGTGATGCTCATGACATTTTGCAGCACTGGGTAGAGCTAAGGGCGTGCGCGGAACACCTGTGCGTGTGATAGCACAGTTACACCGCACGGTTGCGGCTGTTGACGTTGATTTTAAATCAGTCAGCAGCTGGCGAGTGGAGTTTCCTAGGAAAAACATTCAAAATAAAGGAAAGAAAAATTTAAAGGAATTATAAAACAATATCGCTTTACAGAGTTTTCCCTTTAATGTATCATTCGGACGTCGGATTTCAACGAGATGAACCACTATCTCCAAAGCGGATACAACTTAAGCGAGTAAAGGTCACTAAATCGTGGCCGAAAGTGAAGCGAAACGAACAACCTGTCAGGTTGATCCCATATCGAGCGATTATTTCGTGTGCTGCGTTCGTAACCCGGCAGAGATCGATCGAACGGGTACGAACGAACAGGCATCGAAATCGCCTGATAAAAGGTATTAGGGCCCGTGAAATCGTTCGCCCGGATACACGATTGATGAAGGTTATAAACGCAGAATTTATTGGGATTTGATATCGAAATCATTAGGGAAGCGGTGATCCGTGTACCATCCGGGTTGGCCGGGCGACCGAGCGACAAACGACGGGCACCTATTGGGCGCACTGTTCTCACGAATCCTCACGGCTGGCTTAAGCGTTACGAAAGAGAAGGAGAGAGAGAAAGAGAGAGAGAGAGAGAGAGAGAGAGAGAGTGAGTAAAAAAACACATTGAGAAAGCTTTCATTGCTTCACTCGGATAAATTTAAGGCGGCGAAGAAAAAGAAAGACAGCTACACTGATAGCGAAATTAAGTTGATGGTGGGCTTAGCCACACGCAGCCCGTAAAACCGTTGTTGCCGAATGTATAGATAGAGCCGGAAATTGGTCGAAATGGAGGGATTTTCCATGTTTGAACATTGCACCCATTAGCAGGTAATGTGTTCGTGTGTAGGCGCCCTTCTTGAGGGGTTTTGTTGCGTGGCTCTGCTGCTTCCGTTGATATGGTTGTTATTTTATCGACCCCGGGGTCTATTAGGGTTGATTGTTATCAGTTTCGGAAACAAACCGATCGCCAAATGGGATCGGCCAGCATCCAAATTGGGCAGCCTGTCCAGTGGAAGTGGATTAAGAAGTTTCAGCGCTTTAGAATGGGGCAAAAAGTTTCCACTTTTGGGCTGTCATTATCCTCAATGGGGAGGAAATTGAAATTGGTGGTGTACAATGTAGTTAACAGTAGCGAAACGCAAGGTGAACAAATTGATGCCGAAATAATGGATGCAGGTGTTGTGCGGCTTTGGATATAAAATTAAATGTTATCACAAGTCGTGAACATCATCGTCAGTGTGTTAGCTGTACATTTTTTTTTTTGGTATATTCTGCACAATATTATCCTCTCATTTTTCAGTACGCTTCGAGGACAACCAATGCCCCTCACACTCCTTATACGCTGCAGGAAGCCACACCGGGAATGGCTGTGGCCTAAAAATAAATCTGTTAAACGTCACCCGCCTTGACAGTCGACACGAGCTCCCAAGTTGAATAAGATATCGAGACAGAAGTATGCACGGGAAGGCGATGGAGCAAAAGCAGGGCGAGTGACTCCGAGTGAGCCCCTCTATCCACAATGCATTCGACCACCTCGAGCACTCGAAAGACACATTCCCGCATACGGTGTCGACTGACAGTTTAGTTGTGGAAGGAAATTTATGTGTCAATCTTCATTCACGATTGCATGTGTGTTGCAGAGCAAATAGTAAACTGTCGAATTGAAATGTTCGAACACCAAGTGAACGTGTTGGATGTTTGCCAAACCCGTCTTTTTTTTCTTCTTCGTTTTCGGTTATGCATTTAGAGCTGCAACCGCATCGATGGTTCACTTTCCGACCCGAAATCAACCAACTTTCCACTTGCTGCTCGGGGCCTGTCCTTTCCCTGGTGATGGATGTGATTTGTGTGAATTGTTGCCAAATGAACAGAATGGGATGTTGTTTACTGAATTTGTGACTTTCGGGAGGTTGTTTCTCGGTTGTAAATTATGTACGTTACATGATGAAAAGTGACGCACCGAGAACTTAGCAGTTTTCCTTTCAATTTCTGTGCTTGATCGTTGGAATGGAACCGTTACCAAGCGGCACGGTGCGATGATGCAGACAGCTCAATTGTGTGATACGTAGCGCACAAGAACACGTTCGACACGCAAATGTACTTCCACTCAAAAGTCGTTGATGGTGCAATGACGCAAAACCTCAGGAAAAGCGCAGCTTTCACACGATCCCGCAGCACGAAGTTCAAAGAATCGGTGGACAAACTTTCCAAAACCCAGTCGCAAACAGCCACACCCCCTGCGAACTTTGCTGGAAAGCGGGCATCGAATTCAGCAACGCACAAAATGAAGACCTTACGCTAGAGTTTCATTATTTTCCACTTCCACTCACTCACGGACGGAGAGGGAGGACGCTAAACAGCATCCTGCCCAGCGCCGTAGACTGGGGGCTTCTTTTCTCTTTTTTTGGGCACGCTCGTACCGGGGCGGTTTTAATGATGCGCGGTGGCGCTTTTTAATGATGAATGCTTGCGTTTGCTGGAAATAAATAACAAGAAAAAGCAATTATTTTCTAATTTTGCACTAAATGATAATGACGCTCAGGTGAGGTGGAACAAAGTTCGAGGGAGGACGCGTGCTGGTGGGCGAAATATTCTTCGCCACCGGGTAGACAGCTCGCCCACCCGAGTGTCTGTGTCCGATGATACCAATCATACTGTTGGGGAGAGGCAGGGAATGTCTTCGCTTTCATGTTTCGTGATGGCTGGGAGGGTAAGTTGCTGAAAGAAAAGAATGAAGCTGACGGTGAAACGAGCGAGGAGAGGACCCTCCAGGTGCACTCGCAGACGAAGGTGCGATGACACGCGTCGGAAGAGTGGCCCAACAGTGGTGTCAGTCGTTAGGTGTGTTGTCTTGTCACCATTTTCCTGCAGAGACAGCGAGCGATGTTAGTCGAGAGAAACTTTTTACTTTGCTTTGGAGTTTTGTTGTTGTTGTTGTTTCTTTTTGTTGTGCAAGAAGGGGGCATTTCGTGTGAAATTTAGAGCACTTTTGTAAGGAGACCGAGGGAAGAATGCTCCGCCTTTGGGATGGGGATACCGCCTGTCAGCTCATATTTGTCGATACGCTCCCTCATTAAGAATAGCCAGCGCGAACGTTTTCTTCCCGTGGTGGATTTTGGTTTTGGAAAGCCCGATAGCTTTCTTGGAAGTTTCTGGCTGGGCGAAAGTTGGCCCAGCTTACCGTAAAAGGAAAGTTTGTGCTTCAAGGTGGCAAAAACTTTCTGAGCGTGAAGTGAAAAGTGTACAGGTGAGCGTGGCAAAAGATATGGTTTTGGTGTTTTATAATGAAAAGCACTCACAGCGAGGGAAGGAAGATTGTGGAGGAGAACATTCGGCAAGTTTATAGTAAAATTTGAATCGTTAAAAAAATGTTTCTTACGGTGCTTTTGAGGCTTTTCATATTCGATCTTAGCATATCAATCGCACGCCACAGATTACTGAAATTTTAAATAAATTCGAAAAGGTCAAACACATTGCAATAGAATTCAGTCAGTTTGAATGAAAAATTCATGAGCTGGGTTTTAGTTTTTATATACCTGATCCACCGTACAGAATTTTTAATATTGCGTACTATGAATGATGCACGTAAAACTGCTTCTAATTTTCTTGTTTTAGTTTAAAATGATAGCGAAATGATATGATATTACTTTGGAACCTGGAGTCTTTGGATTCTGGAGAGTAAAGAGTGTTGACATAATTTCAGGTATAGATTTCAAACATTTTGTAAAAAAATCTAGTTTAAATCATGGAACTTTCTAATACTATTGTATGTAATAGTGATGGGTACTGTTTACAAAAATCCGAAGCTGACTCTGATACGATCCCGAAAATTTCGGAACCGACTTTGGAAGGTTCCTCCCAGCATTATCCGGAGCAGTTTAGAATCTTCTAGAGTCATCCGGGAGTCATCCGGAGTCGTCTTTAATCATCGGAAGTCGTCCGGAGTTGTCAGGAATTGTTCAGAGCAGTCCGAAGTCGTCTTTAGTCATGGGAAGTCGTCCGGAGTTGTCTGGAATGGTTCAGAACTGTCCGAAGTCGTTCAGAGTCGTCCAGAGTTTTCTGAAACTGTCCCGAGATGTCCGGAGTTTTCCAGAGTCATACGGAGTCAGAGTCATCCGGAGTCGTCTTTAATCATCGGAAGTCTTCCGGAGTTGTCGGGAATGGTCCAGAACTGTCCGAAGTCGTTCAGAGTCGTCCAGAGTTTTCTGAAACTGTCCCGAGATGTCCGGAGTTTTCCAGAGTCATACGGAGTCAGAGTCATCCGGAGTCGTCTTTAATCATCGGAAGTCGTCCGGAGTTGTCAGGAATTGTTCAGAGCAGTCCGAAGTCGTCTTTAGTCATGGGAAGTCGTCCGGAGTTGTCTGGAATGGTCCAGAACTGTCCGAAGTCGTTCAGAGTCGTCCAGAGTTTTCTGAAACTGTCCCGAGATGTCCGGAGTTTTCCAGAGTCATACGGAGTCAGAGTCATCCGGAGTCGTCTTTATCCATCCAAAGTCGTCTTTAGTCATCCGAAGTCGTCCGGATTTGTTCGTCCGAAGTTGAAGTCGTCCAGAGTCATCAAAAGTTGTCCGGAGTCGTCCTGAGTAGGAATCGATCAGAGTCGGGATGGTCCAGAACGGTTGGTGCAATGTTTTTTTTTTTGTGGACATGCAATTAA
Organism: Anopheles melas; assembly: GCA_000473525.2. Classification (NCBI taxonomy): domain Eukaryota; kingdom Metazoa; phylum Arthropoda; class Insecta; order Diptera; family Culicidae; genus Anopheles; species Anopheles melas. Next base: position 21,577 of record KI920310.1, on the reverse strand, counting down.
TCTCCTACTACGAATCCTGTTGACACCGGTCAATTCATACCGCTAGTTTTAGCAAGAAAGGTCTGTTTAAAAAAAATGTTCGCGCAACACCTCAGGAAAAAAATAACGTGAAATAAAAGTCCTAACCAAAAACACATAGCAATGACCGACTCCGGACGACTCAAACACCAGACGACTCTGGACGACTCCTGACGACTCCGGGCGACTCCGAGTCGAACTAACAATATGCCGGGGCTGGATGGAAGTCGTGAGTGCGCCCAAAGAGCACACCAATAGTGTGTACTGTCAAATGCTACGCTATTATTTAATATTTTATTCACATATACAGTATAATAGTTGACACTAAAATAGCAACATCTCCACGAAAGCACCGTGACGCGTCGCGCTTGCCAAATGGCTTTCTTTTCGGGATTTCGGTTTTATTTGCTCAACGTACCCCGGCTCGGCAATCCGACCTCCGTGCTGGGGTTTTCGAAGGCTGACGGCTCGTGATATCACGGTGTGTGTGTTTGTGTGTGAGAGTGTGTGTATGTGAGAGTGTGTGTATGTGATTGATTCTGCCCCGGCACCGGCGCTGACCGTTGCCACACGGTGGGATGGGTGGGTGCCGGCCCCGGTGAATAAATATGGAATAAGCGGCTTGTGCATATATTTACACACCGTTTCACCGAGCCGAGCCCAAACTGGATCGCATTGCATGCTGGTAGCTATTTGCAGGACGCAAGAGGTGAGTGAAGGGCAGAATGTGCAATGGCAAGTGCAACCCCCCGTCCCAAAAAAGCATGTGGCCCAAAATTTTGGGCCAGCGAACTTGACGAAATGAGCTCATTCACCTGTTTTATTTATTTATTTATGGAACTTTTTTATTCTCACAAAATGGCGAAATAGTTTCACTCCACCCGAAATATATGCAGGCGGTGGAAAATAAAATACATCACCTATGCACATGCACATTCAGCTCACTGCACACACCGCCAGACCCTTCGTTCTGTCCCTGGCAATCCCACGTCTGCCGTTCGTGTGGAAAAGCGGCAGCATTCTCCGATGGGAATTACTCCGCTGGAAATTCCTCCGTACGCGCATACAGGAGCGACCCAAAATACGAGCGACCCTTTTGATGGCGGAGGGGAGATGAGAAGGAAATGCACACGGAAAACCACGCACTCGGTGGTGGCCCGAGCCCGACTATGCCGTTGCGGTGCTTGGAGACGTGGCATCCTCTGCCCCGGCGTACCTTTTAGCCGAGCGTGGGGGAATATATTTGAATTTCCAAAGCAAATTTTCGAGCAACCCAACATCAAAAGGATTCCCTTTTTACGCCTCGTTAATTTTGCCCGGACCTCCCCCTTTTTGGGGCCCGGAAGCTTGGGGCCCGCCATCCTGTGGCGGTGGTGGCGTTACTTTGAAGAGTCTAAGAAGACCTTCCAAATTGAAATGCACACTGCAGTGATCGCGCAGGTCAAGTGGGGTTGCTTTTTGTTCCAACGGGACAGTTCTTCCACAGTTGCAGGACAGGAATTAATTAAAATGCGATATCTTTGCATTTAGACTGTTTCTTGTTTTTTTCTTATTCATGCAGTCCGCTTATTTATCTAACGCTCCGATAAAACGCTTTTCGGAAACATATTACAGCTCATTTCTGGACCAAAACGAAGAAGCATATTTTCAAAAGTTTACCTTTTAGCGTGACTCAATTTCAACGTCACCGAACTGGAACTATCTGCTAGCTGCTAAAACAACCAATTTAACGAGCTCACGATCCCAGTTGGCCAGTGGAATGGTCCGGGAACACTGCGCACCGTATACCATTTCCGTGTCAGCAAATTTTGATCTACTGATGCAGCGGGACCTCATCGTGCATTACGGCTGCCCAAAAGTGAATTTCGGGCAGAACCATTATCCTCGTCCTTAGGATTAGTTGCTCCCAGTGCGGTGCGATGCAAAAAAAACCCCTTGCCTTATCTGGTTCGGGTTCGTTTTCCTGGTACTCTTTTTTCTCTCTCTCTCTCTCTCTCTCCTGCGAAGAGAAGCAAATGGCACACATGAGACACTGACCGGTTCTTGTTCGGACACTGAGTTTGCATCATCATCATCATCAACATCGGAGGTATAATCACCATCGGATCGTCAACTCGCCATACAGGGTTGCCGGAAAATCACATCCACACACACACACACGCACCGGTTGGAAAATCTCGAAGGAATCAAAACTTCATACCGTGCGGAGTCATTTGCTGCGGTGCTAATTATTCGGTCAGGCTGCTGGCGGTACTCTCGTTCGGCTGCTGGCGGAACATCGTTATCAAGTTGCGACACGGCCGTTTGTGTTCTGTTCGCTTGCACAAACTATCGCTGCCTTTTATTCGATTCTGCAAAGGCACAGGGAGAGGTGCCAGCCATGCCAGTAGGACTGTGGCATCGAAAACGGTCGCTCGCAACTCCCAACGGTGGACCTCACCCGTTGCGTGTTCGTGGGAAGGTGTGCCTATGTGTGTATGTGTGTACCGGGGACCGATGGGCCGAACTGGATCCGAGGCTCATGATCTATCGTTTGTTCGAGATTTGCCAATTTGATCTACAATGCCTTGGCCGTCGCACATCTGCAATCTGGTCGTGCGAACATGGTTTCGGCACAAAATCTGCGGTCCCGCGTGGGACTTCCACCCATCCCATCAAAAACTTTGTGGTCAACGAACCCATTTTCGTGCAGTCGAACAAATGCAGTACATTCGCCGGTTGAGTGCACCGCTGGGCCAGCTGGTACGCGTCGTTCCGTGCCCGAAAATCCGCCAGCCAGCCAGTATTGCGGTGGTTGCAGTTGGAAGCCTAATCCAAAACCTCGCAACCAGCCAGTGAAGTAGCGTAGTAACAACTGGTGACACAGAGCGACACGGCGGTCTGTTTCCGTTACCCCCCCCCCACCCCCCCCCCCCCCCCCC
>KI920310.1:6625-18082 GCA_000473525.2 Anopheles melas | reverse complement strand
GGAGTGTTATCCGGCCATCCGAGCACAAGGTACGCCGTCCAGCCAACGAAACACGGCAGGACAAACATTCGGCGATCCGCGCCCCGAACGAACGATGTACCCAGTGTCACGTGTTTTCCCATGTTGTGCGGAAACGAAAACAAATTCCGGCACCTTCTGCTTTGACAGTTGATGATACAGGAACACATCTCGTCTCGGTGTGGGCTTGTGCTCGCACGCTGCCCGGGCAGTTGACGTTGCAACATCAGATAGTGGGAACTTATTGGGGCTTATTGCATTGTATGCGCGTTAGTAGAGCGGGAATTATTGTGTGTTTGTGTGTATGTTGCCACATTGCTGGAGCAGCTGCACGGTAATACCGGTGAAATGGAGACAAATTCTCGACACTCTTTGCTACTGTACGCGTAGGAAAATAAGCAACCGTTTTGCGGGGTCGAGTAGTACAGTGAGTTTTGCGACTGCAAGTGATTATACAGGACAATATGGTGACATCAGTTCCATTAGGATAGGAGCTCCTTGCTTTCTAAATTTATAAATGTGCAATAATTTTGGTTAAAACACAAACAAAAAACTAAAACAATAGTACAATAAGATATTTTTGCAATAACTGTTAACCATTTCGTATGAACGTTTCAGAACCATTGTCGGGAATTTGACGCACACACAAAAAAACGTGCTGATTGCAATAAAGCAACACCAACCAAGCACAAGGAACATTCCAGTTTCTAGACGGAGAGCAGCATCAATCACACAGGGGAATAATAAATGTTTGTTATCTTGGCCACCATTTTTTTTTTGCGGAACCGTGTGCGGAACAAAGATTCCAGGAAGAATGCCCAAACACTCCTTAACACACAGACACACACACACATACATACACACTCCAAGTTTTTGTGTACAAAATACAGTTTAACACCGGTTGAGTTGAGAGTTTGCGCTACTTTTCGCTAACGCTCGTAGTTCAATCGGTCTCCTGGGGGACGAAAATCTGCAGCTAGGTATTAGGAGGACCGAAACCGTTTCCCTGCTATCCAGTTAGGTAGTTGCTCGGTACATGGATTGTGTGTGTGTGTGTGTTTTTTTTTTCTGTGCATTTCAGTCGGTAAAAAGTCGGTAGCCGAAACCTGATGGCCATTTGTGTATTCGGTAAGCGACGGACCCAACGTTTGCCACCACACTCTGCACCAATGATTCAGCAAATGCAACGCCAAATCTGCACTAAGCTGCAGTCAAGCACCGATAAGGGTTGCAACTCAACGCTGCTGCTAACGGCTGCCACCGTCTGCAAGGATCAAAACCCGAGTTTCCCATTCTTTAGCGGCCACGTGCAACACGTAACCAAGGAGCTGTAAAGTGGGAATTTATTGCTTTTGGGGAATTTTGGATCAAAATTGTTGCTGAGCGTGCGATCGTTATTTGCCAAGAGTCGCAAGCTTTTGCATTGGGGAGCATCAATACGGTGAGATAAACTGTTTGAATTAAAAGTGAATGTTTTTACTACCTGGTCTTAATTTTACTACTTAAATAAATAAATATATATTTGTTTCCAAGCAAGGAAACGGTGTTCGAGATCGCAAAAAAAAGAACGTTACACAATTCGTTCGTCTCATGTGTGAGCACAGAGCCACAGATTGATGGCTCCCGCTCCGTTGAAGTTTTTCCCGTTGCTCGCTGGCAAAAGTAAGTTTATTTACAACAAGCATTTGTAACGCTTTACGGCTGTGTGCCATAAATTTCCACACACTCACACACACACACACACACTCAAACACAACTACATCGAAACACACTCACACATGCTTTTGAAGCCAAAGCAAACCTGGTGCCCCGGGTTTCTATCACACCCATTTTGTCGGCTAGTTTGGCAAATTGCCTGCATATTTAAAACTTTTGCAAAAGTAATTTGATCTGCGTTAGATGCGCAATTTTGCTACACAGACACGCACACAAGTTTCGCAATAAAAGCTGCTAAGAATGAGTGACGTTTTATGGCAGGGCGAAGTAAATGCAATTTTATCTGCTACATTAAACGCAACTGCCAATTTTGGAACAAACTTAAACAGGCACAAGGAATTGGGAATTTATATGCACTTTCTAGACATTGTTACCTCATTTACAGTTTGATTTGGTTTTCTAGAGGAAAAATGGGGACACTGTAAAGGACATTAGAAATGGGAAGCAGGCTTTGAGTTCATATAAAATAGGGTTTTATTTTTAAGCAACGCGAAATAGATACTTATCCGAAGCAAAAACCAGCTATTTTCTCTAATGAAATGACCGATGCTGGTCGGTTCCGCCAAAACAATCAAATTCAACCCGGGGAGGGAGAGGGGGGGATGGGTAGGAAGTGGGTGGGTTCTTTGCCCCTTTATCTATGGGCGCGAAAAGGAAAATTGCACCAGTTTCGCCCTGGTAAGTCGCGTGCCAATGAGCAATTGCAATATGCCGAAGCCATAAATCCAGCACCCTATACACGGCGTGCTGCACGGCGAAATTGGGCTGTTGGCGCAATCGAGCTATTTCCGTCGATGTATTACGTGCATTCGAACAACCACGACGCCACTAAAACCGGGCCCGGGCATTTGGACCGTGGACGGGGGTGGGCAGCGTAAAGCAATAAACGAAGATCAATTGTTTGACGGTAACAAACACGAAAATGCTATCGAATCCCAATTCCCAATTGCAGCAGCCGGTGTGCGTGGTGTGTGCGCTGGTATTTCGGACGATCCCAATACAAAACCGGGCACTGGGCACTGCACAGTGGAGGTAATGAATGTGTAGAACGTGCCTGTATGTATCATCGTTTCACGCGGAGAGAAAGGAGCGATGGCTTTACGTTTTGGAAATTTGGGTTAGCAAAAGTTGTAATAATGTGTCGTTTATCTTTTCTTTCTAGTAAATGAGTAATGTATGATCATAAATTAAGGAAAAATATGTACGCGTGTTCGGCTGAGCTACAGTTAGAGATTCCAAGGGGGCGCAAGCTGTAAACACTTCGACATTGTTACATGACAAATTGGTAAATTAATGAAAGCTTGATCGTTTTAGTGAATGAGAAAGAGCAAAGTTTTCATGAAAAAAAAAACCTTCTTGCATTTCTAATGAATGATGTTAATAAATCAATCACAAAAGAGGAAGCACTGAAAGATTGATCGACTTTTGCATGACTAATGAAAGAGAAAAACTTGTTAAGGTAAGTATGGAAGTACAATAAAGATATAATTTTAAGAAAAAAAGCTTGTGTACTATCTTCAAACTTTTGTTTTCATATTTACTCCAGTTTTTGGAAAAGTCACCATCAAAAGCAGCCAGTCTCACCCAAATAACCTTGACGCAAAGTTGATCCTCCCGTGAGACGCTGCTCTATTTTTGCTGTTGATTTGTGGCGCAACTTTTTTGCGGTGAAAATATTTCCACAAGCTACAGTAACAGTCGTTTGCGTAGTGTGCGGTGATAAACTTGATGCCGTTCCGCAAGTTTCGCACAACTTTGCTCTTTAGAATGCCACATACCTGTGCAGCACAGAGTGAGTTGTGATACGATAAGGTGAAGAAAATGTAGTTGAAGTCACACTGGTCATGCTGTAAATATTGAAAGTGTGGAAAACCAAAATCCCCTTTATAAGCAACAAATCGTGTAAGTTGATGTTTTCAAATCAATCTTTTGGAATGTGTTGTTTACTCACTAATCAATTTTTTCGACTCTTTAAACTATATCATAGAAAAAAATCTATATTTTTCATGGCATACAAAAGCATTTGAACAATTTGATTAAATTGAGAAGGATGCAATAAACCTTATCTCAGCAATCTATTTCTTTCCATTGAATCGTTTGTAAGCAAATTAACATAAATTGTGCCAAGCACACCAATAATCCCAGTTGCCCAGTGGAGGGTGTGTGTTAGGAAAATAAAGCAACTCTCCATCCACACGCGCCAGCAAAAGTGAAACTTCAATCGAGGTAAGAAAATGATAATCTGTTCGGCAAGTAAATTACACACCTCGTAGCACATCACGCACCAGTTCGCAGTCTATGTCGGTCGGTCGGTACCGACGATATAATCCATACTGCAGATACACCTCCATGAAACGTAAGCTGAATACTTGGACAAAAAAAAATCGTTCTTTCAAAAAGTGAAAAACAAAACAAACTACAGACACCGATCGAGATACATCCTCCAAGACAAGAGCAACGCAGAAAAAAAATGCGCGCATCCCAATCGAATTTTATGTCCCGTGTCACAAGAAAAAGCAAATGATAGAGTCGCTTCGATTGGAAAATAGGTAGGTTCGGTACCCATGGTCTCACACGTACCCGGTGCTAGAAGGGGCGAACGGGGGACGTGAAGTAAAATTTGCATAGTAATTGAAAAAAGACGATGCGAAAAACTGGAGCAGCACCGGAGTTGGTTGTATTCGGGGCGCCGGGCTGAAGATGGCGTCCACGGACCGGTGGAGCCGAAACGTTCCTTCGGTAGCGTACGTACAAAGGTGTCCTTGTACACGAATGTTGTGTGTGTGTGCGTGAACTCTTCAGCATCCCGACGGCCAGGCGTCAACAATAAAAACGATCGCTTCCCGTTCGTCGACCGTTTCGATGTCGCATCAATAAAATATTCGACTGACGTTGAATGAAATTCCATTTCACCGAGAACCGGCGGGGAGGCAAAATATTTCGATACGCTTCGTGCATCCGCATCGCAGGTACAATAGTTTGGCAACTAGCTGTGTGTTAGTGTGTGTGTGTGTGTTTGTATGCACCTCCAATCGATCCACTCTGGAAGCATTGGAATTGTTCGGGTTTTTCGTTAAAGCGATACCAATAGACTGTGTGTCTGAGGGAGTGGTGCCCGTTTCGGAATACTTGCACCATGTTTCAAACGGATTGCCAAGTGCAACCGGCTGGAAGATGCAATGCCCTTTGTGTGGGATGAATTGAAAAATGTTTCAATGATTTGGTGAAATCCAGGCTCTCGTGGCTTTTGCAGCTTGTGTGCAGCTGCATGGACGGGGACTTTGAAATATATCCCAATAAAGGGGTAGTTACTGTGCCGTATTGTTACCGTTCTAGCTTTCTAGAAATGTACCAAGAGTAAGGCTTAATGTTCCATTATGTTGGAGTTTTATGGAGAAGAGTACTTCTGCTGCACATACTTTTCCAAATCTGTTGCGCTGTGTGTTGTGTTCAATCTTTTGTCGGTCGAGAATTTGACGGAAGGCTCTGAGCGTGCTTTTAGAATATTTGCTTGAAGGTTGAACATGCATCGAAGCCCCTTAAACACTTTGGTTGAATCACAAAGAAAAACAGTTAGATGAATTTTAAAGTCTGATCGAAAAAAAGACTTATAAGAATTTATCGAATTATGCAGTAAACCTACACACAAATAAAAGTCAGTACGAAACTGCACACCATTCATTTCATTTCCAACTAATCTGCTACCGTTTTGAGCGGTTGAGTTTCAACAAAACAATGTTATGCGTAATCTTGCTGAGGCAAGTTGGAGAATGTTTAACAGGAATTTAGAGAGTTGCTAGAATATAGAAATGAATTCGAGAATGAACTGTGTGGGGATGAATTTCGGCAACGATTCAAACCTTTGAAATAACTTAGCTGCAATAAAGAACTTGTCGAAATAAGTGCTATCGAAACACACCAGTAAGGGGGAAGCTGTTCAAACTGTTCATGATCATATCGATATTCTGTACGTTCTGTTTAATGAAAGATCGTACCATATGGAGTTATTACATCTCAAGCATGGCATTACGAATGACTTCACAGGTCAGCCAACAGATGATTACTTTTGTAGAACAAAGCTTCAGTGTTTGATCTCCTTTTTTCTGCCTACCTTCTCGAGCTAAAAGAAGGAATCTTCTGAGTATCTTTCAACAGTCAATCAGTTCCTGTAGCTTATTTGTCTACGAACAGAACTTCTTCATCACTGGTCTAACTCAGTGGTTTGTTAGCGACTCATGAAAGAATGAACATAATTGTTTTAACATTATTTAATGCCTGTAAGTGCTTCCGAGTTTCATATATGCTGTGTTATTCGATTTTATATTCTCACACTTAGTATTCACTGTAATTATGGTTCAACCACGCCCGCTATCAGCAACGCTGCACTGTGCAGCAGTGGTAAATAATGCTCGCTAATGTTGGATACTTTCGTTGCAGGACTGTGTTTATGTCCACCCATTAGCGCAGCAACAGAACCAACAAATAGAGGATAGTATGCAAAGAAAGATACATTAAAATAATCGAGCGAAAGCTAGCCCACCTTCACAGCAGACTTATGCGCTGGCTGTGCTATGTTTCAGCTTCCCCTGCATTTCTTAAGCATTAGCGCTAGTGTGAGCGCGCTGCTGATAATGGAAGCTCCCTGCTGCTGAACAGAAAATATGGTCCTGTTTATGCGCAATAATAATATTTTACGACAAGAATATATGGGCCAAGTAATGATAAAAATACCGTCACAAACACACACACACACACACTCCTGACGGTAGTGCACTATCTCACACGACAAACCAAACCAACTGTGGTAGGAGCAGCAGCCGCAGCAGCTGAGATGAATGTTTCCCCGTACGTTGTGCGCGACCATGAAAAAGCCCCAGCCGCCATTCAAGCTAGGTCTGACAAGATGACCAGCTTGCGGCATAGCAACAAGATGCCGGAGATAGTACACCATTGCCCTTTCACTACACACACACACACACACATCCACATCCTTCTTACAATTTCAAATGTACCATCTATCACCATCAGCCCGAGTTATAAGACGAGCGTTGAGAAACGAAACCACCATCCTCTTGCTGGTGGTTAAGTCTATTGAAAAGTGGTACGGAAGCTAAACTTTCAAATGGTGCGGAGGGGAAAGGACGAAAGGAAACCCAAGAAACTTAAAGCAAAGCGACTTCATCTTCTGGCAGCAAGTCGAGCGAACAGTCACGTATAAAAATGCAAACGCATTTCCAGTGTGCGATGGTGAAGTGGAAGCGAGCGAGAGAAATGTAAGTAGATGCTTCTTCGTTAGGCAGAAAGATTTGCTGTGGAAGCAATAACAGCAAGCCAACCTCATCATTGTCATAAAGGGCAAGTAAATGGTCTGAAAAGTGCAATATGGTGAACAATCTTGGGAATGTAAAAACAGCAAAATAACATAAAAGAACAAATCATTCAGCAGGACCACCGAACTGGAACGAAGCATAAGGACCGAACTGAACGATTATCTCTTAAACTGTTCAATGAAGTGATAAATAAACAAGTTTTACGAAGCAGCAAATGTCCACTGCACAAGACCAGACAAGAATGAAAAACAAACAACCAAACCAACCCTAGTGCAACCAAACTAAATTATTTACTAAAGCAACATCATTTTTGTCAGCCTGCCTTTATTTTGCCTTTTTTCGCCCTTTTTATTTCCAACATCTTTTCTGCTGCAAACGACTGCACGACGTGTTTCGGAAACTCAATAAAAACCCAAAACTCAATTGCACACTGCAACTGTTTCATCGAACAGTGAATTACGTTGCTTTCGCAACTGCAGCGTGTAAGAAGCACGGGGGGCTAAAGAACACGGGGCTGTGTGACGCAAACACGCGGCAAGAGGGATAAGCTCGCTCGAGAAGATGGCGCTCTAGGTTCCATAAACTGCAACCGATAGCAAAAGGGATAACGCAAGCAACACGCGAAAACGAAACAAGAAAAAAGGAATATCCAAAAAAAAAAACAAAACATCGGAACACCGAGAATCGAACCGAATGTAATAAAATGACCAAATGATGCAGTTCCGGCAAGTTCCGGGACGGCCGAATGTGATTTTGTGTCCCCCCTCAGACTGGTCGTGCTGGTGTTGTCCGGTACAGCAGACTGTCCGGTAGGAGACTGCAAGAATGCAATTAAATTCTACTTTGACTTTACGTTGCCTCTGCGCTCGTTATGCTGCTGCTGCTGCTGCTGCTGGTGATACTACGAAACGGTCCCAGTAGAGTAAAGGAACTAGTGCGATGTCACTAATGCTAGTATTGCAATCGAGAACCGATCAGGGAGAGCCATTTCTGAAATTTTGGAACGTAAACACAGAGGAAAAAATAATACGAACGGGAATGCAGCGTACGAGGAAGCTTAATAGAACATTGAGAATATTTCTTATAAAACAAGCAAAACTGACAATACTGTACGCTACGTTGTTTCCTTTTTAAATGTATTGGTGAAACAAACACACATAAAAAGAAATTATCAAATAAAATCAACACTCGTCCTTAATCTACATATACTTCTATATTTAGCACTATAAATTATGGTTTATTTGGACTTTGGTTTGCATTTGTTTGATTATGTTCCTTTGAACGAACAAGTCTAAACAGTTCGAGCTTGACGATAAACGATCACCCAATACTTGCCTGCACGGATTAAATTTACCGGCATTGGGTGCTTGAACCTGGTGAAAGCTCTCCATATCTATTCATAAGCACATTGCAATTGAATGTTGGCATTCAACATTTATTTATAAAGTGAATACACACCAAACCTAAACACTAACTCAATAGCTCGATCTATTGGTGCAGGCTCCCGCGCAGCTGTACTTCTCGAGCACTATTTTCCACTTAGCTGCGATAAATAATTACTGCAGACTGCGTTGTATCAGCATTTATTTATGTTTTATCATTCGAACAAAATTTAACACCAGACCAACACACATACACAGAGACATAACGAAACGAGTTTACTGCAAGCAAAGTGTGTCAGCTTTTTGAAACCAAAACGTTTGTTCAACGCTTCAGCTGTTGGAGCGTTGCACCAGTGAGGGTCTCGGTGAGCTGTTCAAACACGGTCGCGTGTTGCAGTGTCCATTCATCGTGGATTATCGATGTTTATAGTCCTTTTTTGTTGCCTTTACTATTCCATTTAACAAATATTGGCGACGATTTTCCCACGTGATTGAGTGGATATGAATGTTCTTTGCTGTATATTAATGTACGTTGTTTGTGCGATAAACAACACTAAAAATGAAACTTTTATTTTTTTAAATTAAAGTATGTAATTTCAAATGACATTAAATTGCTTCATAAATCTAAACAATCGAAAAAATGAATCTCCTATCATCGGAGGCTCCTTCATACGCTCAGCTATGCACTTTCGGACACTGCCCGTATCGAGCGCAAAATAATAAATTCGTTTTAATGCAAAACCATTTGCCTTGGAATGCACTATTGATGAGTGCTGTCCAGCGTTGCAATACGAGCGGATACGTTAACAAAGTGGGTCAATTTCAGCGTAACTGTTCGCAATACATCGTGAATTTAAAACATCGAACTGTAGACGCCGCAGGAGAGCTTGTTGGAACGAAATCAATGCTGCTCGCTCAATGTGTATCACACCCATTGCACGGTGTCTAGTTACTAGTCTAGTTAATTACAAACGATTTCTTTTGCTGCATCGCATAATTGCTCTGCTCTGTACGAAACGGTTTACATTTCGCCTGCCGCGGGAGCGTCCCAACCAAATGGCATTGCCCTTTTTCGACGCTTTTTGCCAGGTTCTGCCATTGATCAGTTCGCTAGAGCCTTTGCTGAACGTGAAACTATGGACCAAAATCGGCGATCGGCGAATGTATTTTATTAATTTCCCTTTCCTCCCAAATGCACGCCTCCAACAAACTGTCCCACACAACCGCACTCCACCACAGCACCACTTGTTTGATGTCAACTTTGGCCGCACTTTTGTGACGCAAAACCTTCATTGAATTTATTTACAGCCAAACAGCAAACTTTCGGGCCACGGGCATGTCAACGGTTAAAGTTTGTGTGGTGGTGATTTATTGATTAAATTAGTGACCTGTTAACGGAATCAAAGTGTCTTGCGGTGTTTTGCCGGTGCCTGCGCTATCCGTTTGATTGTGATGAAATTCTATACTCGGTTCGGTTTCGGCAGCGAACTTTACCACCTCACTTGCCTCACCCGGAGGGTCCAGCGTGGATGCCCGCACACCTTCGTTAATTTAGATTTACTTTTACCGAGTGCGGGGAGAATATCGCTTTTCTGTGTCGTTTAGATTTACGGCCAAAGTTGGTCGGTCATGGTCTTTCACAAAACCGTTCCCAGGCAGCCCCGTAAAGTTCTGTGCTGGGCAGTGAGATTGGTTCAGATATTTTCCTTTCCCTTTTTGCTGCCCCGCGCTCGCTCGCCTCTCGTTAGATAAAAGGTAGCTTTACCGGATGTCGGTCGGTCGGTACGTCGAGGTTGCAAAAACATGGGACGAATAATTGGTCGTAATGATGACTTGTTGTTTGGTTGTTGTTGTGTTTTTTTTTCTCTGTTCTCCCTCCCACTTTGCCTGCCAGCTCTAGCATTTTGTTGTGCTGGTTCTTTTTTTTTCGTGTGTAGGGCTGTAGGCAGCATATTCAATTGAGTGGAAACCGATGGGAGAGACAGCTGGGTTAACCCATCAGGTTTGATATTGGTTAATGGAAGGAAACTGTAAGCAAAACCGCACCGAAAGTGCAAAGTTGTTGCGGGAAAAAACTTTGCGATTGTTATTTATGCCAGTGCTTTCGGTGTGTTTGTTCTTTCTTTCCCTGACCGAAGCGGGACAGTTTGGATGCTAGAAGGGTAAGGTTTTTTTTTCTAGTAAGAAAAGATTTATTTATTGATGGGAAATTATCTTCTAACGAGAGAGAAAGTAAGTTCTAAAAAATAAATAAAATAAATTCTCTGTAACTGTTCAAACGAGTGATCATCTGTTAAAGCTAATTTTTATGCTAAGTTCTCGTTAAACCAGCTACGATGCAATGATTAGCTTAATAAATGCCTTTTTTAAGTTCAAGAATATTTGCAAAATATTGAATACGTGAAAGACAGTTAATCCTTGCCTGAGTCACTTTGTTATAAGAAGAAAATGGATAGTGAGAAAGTTTAAAGGATTTTTAAAGTAATTTAATCCTACCTGATACAGGTAATTGGTACTCTTTCCCTATTTTTTCTAGTAATCTTACCATCAACCCAACACACACAGAAACACCCATCACTTTAAGCAAGCCTATCCCTGGTGCATCATCATTCCATTTCGCACAAACCAGCAATATCTCCTGCATTATCCACGGCCCCACATGTCGGGGAACGATTTGCAACTAATGTCTACCAGTACGCATGCATTTCAAGCCGTACCAGTAAGACCGAGGTGCAGCAAATGCCGCCAGAATCACCCATCCGAGGGTACACAGCAGCAGCAGCAGCAGCACCAGCCACACTAGCAACAACCCTTAACCACTTGGCTGCACGGTAGCTGATATTAATTTTAATTTGTAGCACTACATGTCTGTGTTGTACTGTTTGCAAGTTGGGTTTCCCAGGGCGCTACCTACCCAGCAGGCTTTCTAGCAACCAAAACCCCGTGCGCCTGAGGCTCCCGGTGAGAAACGGTACGGTTGCGGTTTATTTGGTGGCGGGGGGGGGGGGGGG
>KI920309.1:7449-26865 GCA_000473525.2 Anopheles melas | reverse complement strand
GTACCGGACGATGACAATGCTGCCAGCCTGAGGTCGATGTCTCAGCTTCTGCCCATGTGTCTGGCGGTGGTTTGTGCATTCGCCCGGCAGCTGTACCGGGTGGTGCTGGAGTAGCTGGGTTTATCATTATTCCAGGGTCGCTTATTGTATTATCAAACAATTTAGGGGTTGTGTGTGTGTGTTTTTTTTTTTTATTCTGAGTGATTCTCTATTCCGATGAGGACCATCGAAAATGTAATCACCTACACCATAGACTGTATCTGATCCTCTGCCCGAGTGTGGCATTTATCTCTGACAGTTTGAGCTTGATAACGCTTGCGTTTTTTTTTTAATAAACCAATCGCTTTATGAGAGGACAGCTAAACGAATCTGTAGTGCTTGTGTGTTTCATTCAGTTGACGGTTGATTGTGCAGAGAGTAGGGTCGTAGACCAGAGATTCACACACGATGCGGGACCTTGCGCGGTACTTTGCCTGTTTTTTGGCATTTACTCTCACGGCTGGTGAACTTGTAACTGTTCCTGGAGGTAAGTGGCTTCAATCGGTTGCTTAAATCTGCACTGGTGACAATCTTTTTTTGCTTATATTTTACATCTTTGAAGCTCGTGAGCCTGATGGTCACTCTAGACGCGGAAAGGATGGTTCGTTCAAGTCCGGTGCGGCTTCTTCCCGCTCGCAAACCCCCCAGGTGCAAGGTTTCCACGAACGTGAACTTGAAACCGACTACTGGCTCGAGCAGGCCCAACAAACGCTCGCCCAGAAATTGGCCACCCCGCCCAACACGGACCACGCCAAGAATGTGATCTTCTTCATCGGCGACGGTATGTCCTCGCAAACGGTGGCCGCCACGCGCATGTACCTTGGCAACGAGGCCAACTTCCTATCGTTCGAGAACTTCAAGGACCTCGGCTCGGTTCGCACGTATTGCGTCAATCGACAGGTGTCAGATTCGTCCTGTACTGCTACCGCCTACCTATCCGGGGTGAAGATCAACTACGGCATGGTAAATATTGCGGCCTCCGTTGACCGGTACGCCTGCGAGTACGATCGCAATGCGTCCGATTTCGATGGACTGCTCAAGTGGGCACAGGATGCGGGCAAGAGTACGGGCATCGTCACGACCACGAAGATTACACACGCAACACCGGCCGGAGCGTACGCGAGCAGTGCAAACAGGTACTGGGAGAATGACGTCGAGGTAGCATCGTCGGATTGTGATCCGTCCCGTGTGGACGACATTGCCGAGCAGCTGGTGGATAAAGAGGTGGCACAGCGGTTCAACGTGGTGCTGGGAGGTGGTCGAGGTAATCTTCTTCCGAAGGAAACGATGGATGAGGAAGGTAAGCCTGGATATCGCGAAGATGGTAAGAACTTGATCGAACAGTGGAAACAAACGCACGAGACGATGGGACGCTCCCAGTACGTGTGGAACCGGGAGCAGCTGATGTCGGTCGACACTGCCAACACGGACTATTTGCTCGGGCTGTTCGAGAGCGGTCACATGAAGTACAATCTCGAGCTGAAGGATAATAGTGAAGCGAGCCGAATGGAACCGACCCTGGAGGATATGACACGGAAGGCGATCGAGCTGCTGCAGCGAAACAAGAATGGGTACGTGCTGTTCGTGGAAGGAGGACTGATCGATGTAGCTCACCACGAAACCTGGGCTCGGTTGGCGCTGGACGAAACGGCCGAAATGGCGAAGGCTATTGATACGGCGCGCAAAATGACCAGCGAGCAGGATACGTTGATCGTCGTTAGCTCGGACCACTCCCACACGATGACGTACAATGGATATCCGGTAGGTCGACCAGTTTGCATAAGACACGAGGATCGTGCAATAAGAATCGCTCTCTTTTTTACTTCTTTAGAAACGTGGCAACGACATCCTCGGACTTGGGGACATCAGTGATGAGGACCTGCTGCCCTACACCACCCTCAGCTACGCCAACGGGCTGTCGTACTACACGACCTACACCGAGGAAAACCATGCCATCCGAGCGGATCCTTCCAAGTACGATTACAAGCAGACGGATATGCGCTACATGGCAATGGTACCAATGGATGCGGAAACGCACGGTGGCGATGATGTTGGGGTTTGGGCGTCGGGGCCAATGTCGCATCTGTTCCGGGGCGTTTACGAACAGAATACCATCCCGTATCTGATCTCGTACATCGCCCAGATCGGTGACTATTACGAAAGGTCCGACTCTGGCGCCGGCCAACCATTAGCCGTGTGCCTGTCACTCCTTCTAGGCTGTTCCATTGCCGTGCTAATGAGGCGATAATTAATTCTCCTGTCGTAACGGTAACAATGATCGGCCATATGTCAACGAGGGGGAGTTACCATTTGATCGATGTGATACAACGACGTAACGTAGCGCCCGCACAGAAGCGTTCGACCATTGGGGGAATTCTCTTAAATTACGCCCGATAAGGGGGACCACCGGCTTATCAGAAGTGTTGGGGTTTTTAATTGTAAATAGTTGTCCAGGCGTAGGTGTACCGCGTGGCTCGAGGCTCTTGATGAAGTGAATAAATATATCAGTTATTGATACCCTTAATCGTACCGAATGTCTTACCAGGTGTTATCAAATCGTTTGCGTTCGATTGGGTTGTTGCATTAGTACCCTGTTCACCCCGGAATGAGTAAATCCGGCTTCTCACACCTTACCACCTTTTTTTACAATCCAAATCCCCAAACCCAAACAAAGTATGGCATCACTCCTTCGTGGAGAAGTCATTGTTCACTTATCGCTTGGTATTTACAGCGATTTTACTGCAATCTACCGATCTCGAGTAAATCTTGCTGACATTTTTACGATACTACGTCGTACTTTCGTCATTCACGAAAACAGAATACATAAATCAATACACCGCGCATGCCCGCTGTCAGCTTGTCGTACTTTCGTCATTCACGAAAACAGAATACATAAATCAATACACCGCGCATGCCCGCTGTCAGCTTTAAGTGATCGATTAATGGCGTACGACCTCTTGCCGAGTTGAGGTACGCTCTGCAATGGATTTACTATACTTTCCTGCGTCATTGTAAAGCACCGAAATGAAGTTCAATTTAAATACTACAATACTTTATTAAGTAACGATCCTAATTCTCCGGACATGCTTTTAATCCGTTGCCGATGCAGGCAGCGTACGCCATCATGTGCGGTATGACGTTCTGCTCGTACGACCCGGTAAATAGATGCGCCCAAGGTCCCGAAGCATAGACAGCCACATCTTCACCACCGTGCGTTTCCAGATCAACCGGCAGCATCGCCGGGAAGGGGAAGTTATCCGCGCCAGCGTCTACCATTTCACGCACATTCGCACGGGTTCCCTTCGCTTCGTCCACGTGTTTGTAGAACCCAAGCCCATTGGCGTAGCTGATCGTCATGTACGGTATGCCATCCTTTCCGGTGCCTGCCGGGCCGAAAATATCCTGTCCTCGGCTCTGTCAACAATATAAACCATTACGATGAGAAAATAATGCTCTTTCCATTTGTTTCTGACCATCTTCTTACCGGATAACCCGAAAAGCTGACACTGTGCGAATGGTCCGACGTTACCACAATCAGCGTATCTTCTTCACTGAACTTCTTCCGCGCCAGCTCGATCGCTTTCGCAAATTCCACCGTTTCGTCGATCGCATACCGGGCCTGATTGTCGTGATGTCCATGATCGATACGGCCTCCCTCGACAAACAGGAAGAACCCTTCCGGATTCGTACTAAGTATGTCCGTCGCCTTATCCACCATCTCGGACAGCGTCGGTTCCTCGTCAAGATTCTTATGCACCCGGTCCAGATTGTACACACAATGGCTAGGCTCAAACATTCCCAGCAATCGGTCCGTTCGGTGCGGATCCACCGCCATCAGGTCCGATCGTTTCCACACAAACGTACGGTTCTGTCCGACGGGTCCATTCTTCAACCACTCGTTGATCAAATGTCTACCGTCCGAGCGAAACCCACCCTGACCCGTCTCGTAGTCCTGGTGTATCTCCCGGTCCATAAACTCACGACGGCCACCGCCCAAGATAACCCTCAACCGTGGTGCCGTCTCACCGTACACCAGCTGCTCCGCAATGTCGTCCACCTCGTTCGGGCTGCAGCCGTCCATCTGGACCCAATAGTCGTCCTCCCAATCGCGGAACGCAATGTGTGCGTACATGCCGGACGGGGAAGCATGCGTGACACGTGTCGTCGTCACGATGCCCGCATCCTTGCCCGCATCCATCGCCCACTGCCCAATCGAGGACGTGTGCGTGGTACGGTTCCGGGCCGCATTGCAGTCACGCACCGGCACGTGCGCATTCACACCGATCGTTTCGTAATTGCCCTTCACACCGGTCAGATAGGCGGTGGCTGTGCAGGCCGAATCGGCCACCTGATAGTTCACGCAGTACGTCTTCGACATGCCAACGTACGGGAACTCTTCGAAGGAGAGTGGTTTCTCTTCACCGCCCGCATAGACTCGCGCCATCGCCACGGTGGAGATGGACATCCCGTCCCCAAGGAACATGATCACATTCTTCGCAACGTTGGTGTTTTCCTTCTTTGCTAGCAACTTTTCGACTGTTGCCTTTGCCTGATTGCGCCAGTATTCGATCGTTTGCTCCTGTTCGGCATTTTTGCTCTTCGGAAGGCCCGGTTTGTTTTCATCCGGCAATCGAGGATGATGCCTTTTGTCACTGTCGTAGTCTAAACGAGGTTAGCACACAAAAGTACAAGAAATATTATGTTAAAAAACAAGAACAATCTAAATACTACAACTATTACCATCTGGCAATCGAGGATGCTGTACTTTGTCGTTGTCGTATTCTAAACGAAAAAAAGAATAGATCACCAATAATAATAATATCAGAAGATCCTATTACGATCACTTGCAGTGATCAAATTTATTCGACAAAACTAATTTATTACCATCACTTAACGATGGGTGCGCAACGCTGAGCGCGATGGTTACTATCAGCAAAATTCCCACGGTTCGGTACATCTTGAACACTGTCTGACTGTTCGCGAGCAACTGGCGCGAGCTATATTCATCAACCAAACGTTACCCAGCGACTTGAGCTGCTCTTGAGTGTACTTGAACAGCGCTATTGGATGGTTTTAAGATAATGGAGCCGTTCAGCTGATCGTGATGTACCCGTGATGGCAGATAATAGGAACCGTGCTCACCCCAGCTTGTAATCACATGAACAAGCTGAAATTATCTCATCTACCTTCTGTCTCTGACGCATCTCGGCCCAGACACTGCTATTGATAAACATTTTGATTTTTATTGTTTTTAACAAGGGACGATAAAAATTTGGGTATAGATTATTCTACTTCTTGCTTTTTTTGGTGATATTTTGGTGATTTGGACACACACAATCACCATTGTACTGGGTCGGAAGAATAAAGCGGCCGCGTGGAACACTTCAACACGTGCTGCTGGGTTGCAACGCTTCCGCAAACGAAGCCTTCGCACGTGCAGCAAACGATAATAATACTCATTACATTAAGAGTATTTCTTGCATGGTTTCCTGGCGAAACTATTCGAACATTAGATGTAGCAAGTAAACTATATACATTTCACAACTCAACACACTCTGCCGCTCAATCGCATGCCTTCATGCCACGACCGATGCACGATGCGTACGCCATCATGTGCGGTAGAACGTTCTGTTCGTAAGATCCCGTGAACAGATGCGACCACGGACCGGACGCGTACACGGCCACATCTTCGCCACCGTGCGTCTCCGAGTCCTTCGGCAGCATGGCCGGGAAGACAAAGTTCGACTTGGAAGTGTCCATCTGCCGAACATCCAGCCTAACACCGGCATCGGTATCCACATGCTTCTTGTAGCCTGGTCCATTGGCGTAGCTGATCGTCATGTAAGGGAGACCATCTTTGCCCGTGCCGGCCGTACTGTAGACGTCCTTTCCGCGGCTCTATTGACAGGTCACAAAAAGAGTACATTAAACACATGCTTCTATCAGACCCCTTTGCTCTCTTACCGCATATCCTGCAAAGCTGACACTGTGCGAATGGTCCGATGTCACCACGATCAGCGTATCCTCTTCACTGAACTTCTTCCGCGCCAGCTCGATCGCTTTCGCAAACTCCACCGTTTCATCCAGCGCATACTTTGCACGATTGTCGTGGTGAGCGTGATCGATGCGACCTCCCTCCACAAACAGGAAGAACCCATCCGGATTCGTGCTAAGAATGTCCGTCGCCTTATCCACCATCTCCGCGAGCGTTGGTTCTTCGTCCAATTGTTTCTCCACCTTGTCCAAGTTGTAGGCACAATGTCCAGGCTCGAACATGCCAAGCAACCGGTCCGTTCGGTGCGGATCCACCGCCATCAGGTCGGATCGTTTCCAAACAAATGTGCGGTTCTCTCCAACAGGTCCATTCCGAAGCCACTCGTTGATCAAGTTCCTACCGTCCGAGCGATATCCTCCCTTGCCCGTCTCGTGATCTTGGTCCAGATTTTGATCCATAAACTCGCGACGCCCACCGCCCAGAATCACTCTCAATTTCGGTGCCGTCTCACCGTACACCAGCTGCTCTGCAATGTCGTCCACGAGGGCCGGATCACATCCATCATCCTTTACGTACTTGTCATTCTCCCAATCGCGGAACGCCGTATGCGCATACATACCGGCTGGTGAGGCGTGAGTAACACGTGCCGTCGTCACTATGCCCGCGTCCTTTCCAGCGTCAATGGCCCACTGGCCGATCGAGGATGTGTGCGTGGATCGATTCAAGCCAGCCACACAGTCAGCGACCTGCACGTGCGCATTCACGCCAATCGTATCCATATTGCCCTTCACACCGGTCAGATAGGCGGTGGCCGTACAGGCCGAGTCCGGTACCTGGTAGTCTACGCAGTACGTCTTCGCCATGCCAACGTACGGGAACTCTTCGAAGTACAGTGGCTTCTCCTCACCGCCCGCATGAATTCGGGCCAGCGCAACAGTGGCGATCGACATTCCATCGCCCAAAAACATGATGACGTTCTTGGCGATGTTGGTGTTTTCCTTTCGCTTTACATGCTTTTCCACGGTTGCCTTTGCCTGATTGCGCCAGTACTCGATCGTTTGCTCCTGTTCGACGTTTCTTGCCGCCTTGATCGGTTCCGTTTCGTCCGGCAGCCGTGGGTGATACCGTTTATCACTGTCATAATCTTTAGGATTGAGATTTTGTTATTATACATTTCAGTTATTTTGATGCAAAAGTGTAAAACATTCAACTCTCTAACCAGCCTTCCTTACCATCGTTCAGCGAGGCTGACGCTACGAAATGGAACAATAGAATAACGCAAAGACTTCGCACTGCTGTACGCATTTTGGGGCGGCTATGATTCCGGCACTACTCCGGCACTATACTCGACGGCCAGCAGTCGACTGGTGGTCCAGGCAATTTTAGACATTCCTGTTATATTACCCCTATTCAGCTTACAAACACATGCATACTGCTACCTGATTGGCTCTGATAATCACTGATCACGAACCAATCTATCCCTGAACACGTTCCTGCTGGTCATCCTTGGGGTGTGAGTTGAAGGTTTGTTTGTTTGGTTTTTTTTTCGCCTTCTGAAAAGCACGCGAATTTATCGCCAAACCAATTGTTAGGAAAAGGCGCAGTGCGTTGTCAAAAACGTGTTCACGTTATCATTCCATTCGCGGCTGCCTTACGGCTGCTCTGATTAACAGCATGGCCATGCTGACGTCAGGAAATTAAACGAAATAAACGGTAATCGATTGGACAAGGTTTTGGCAATTAAATTTTAATGTCAGATAATACCGTCTAGCAAATGATGTATTGATATGCATTAGGCGAGTTGGTTAGTGAATAGTCAATAACAAGAACAGCAAAAATAGCAAAGGTAAATCCGCATTCTAGTAGCCATTCAAAGTGCATTGATGTTTATCTGGAATGGGGGAGGTACTCTCCCCAAAAAGGATTTTTTGAGTGA
The DNA here is from genome assembly GCA_000473525.2 of Anopheles melas. Taxonomy (NCBI): domain Eukaryota; kingdom Metazoa; phylum Arthropoda; class Insecta; order Diptera; family Culicidae; genus Anopheles; species Anopheles melas. Next base: position 18,895 of record KI920309.1, on the reverse strand, counting down.
TTTTGAATGATAACAGCAATGAATGCATTAATTTTTTGTTTTCATCTGTCAAGATTTTAAAAACAAAACGATACCTCCATTCTTGAGCAAACCTTCAGACCTTCAGTAAACTTCAGTTTAAAACTCAGTTCAGTTTAAACTTCAATTCAAATGATCTAAAATGGAGTAAAATTCAAAATTGTATCGAAGCAACTAAGTGTAGCACCTTCTTAATCTAAAGTACATCTTCTGTTTTAAAACTATTCCTACTCTTTGTTGCTAGAAGTTGATGTAGGTGAACGTGACTATGTCTGGTTGGAACTTTCGAGATAACTAGAACATAATGAGCTAAAGAAAAATCGAGATAGTATGTGTCTGCATAGAAGTTTCATTCGATTAGCGCAGCAATTTCTAGGATTCCTTAAAAAACGAATGAAATTCGACAATGGATTTCGAAGATTGACAAATCTATTAATCCAACTCATCGATACATCGCCTTCAACACTTCTATTATCTCTAATAATTTCTGAAGTCTTGTGTTTTGTGTAATGAGGTTGTTGAAATTTTTTTTCCAAAAAATCAAAGAATCTAAACCATCTCCCCATTCCGCTCTACATCTGTTTCGGAAGATTGAAGAAAACTGCTTTGGATTTCGTTGTATTAAAAAAAATGGAGAATGTGTTAAAACATGTTACTAAGGTTGCAGCTACGGCGTCATATCGGTTCTAAGAATTTTTTTTACAGAATGTCACTTTTTTTCTAAGTAAATTTGCCATACTTTTCATTGTGTATATCTCCAGATCGGATTATCTATGCTTTTATTTATTCACTGCTAAAAAAACTTATGATACTTATGCTTCTGATATCATATTCAATTTTGACATCGAAATAAGCTCATTAACAGCTCTGCGAACTAAGATGGAATTAAGTTTTGGACATAGGTGGACATGGGACTTAGATAATGTTCGGAATTAGTTACAAGAAAACGGTTATCAGCAGTTTAAAGATTAGGAAAGTATAGATATCAATTTAAGATTGGGAAACTACAGGCCCGTCTCCTCGTAGAAGTATTGGCTATCCGGCAACGTGGTAATGAATGAAGTCTCGAAATCCTGTATAGGTCGGCATGTTCGCGTAGGATGTTACGCCAAATAGAAGAAAAAGGTATCGATTTAAAGACTAGGAAAGGATAAGCAGCAGTTTTATGATCTCAATAGGTTTTATTCCAGCATTGAATAGTTTTTTTTTATAAGTTACTGTACCTATACATGTTAAAGTTTATAATCAGTTGTTGGACCAGTAAACATACAAAATATGTTCCAGTATTGATATGGGTTTGGAATTAGTTTCTTTGCCGAATTACCTGTTTGATAAATTCCTGAATAGGACCTAGTATTGGGTATGACTTTTGGAACTAGAAATGTTGTTGAAATAGTTGGAAGACTTGTGTGAATGTGGATTCAATTCTTGAATCAGTTCTCGGTATAAGCTCAAACACTGGCATTCACTCAGCATCTGTTTCTAACCCAGAGTAGCTTGATGTTCAGTTCGCGCAGGTCAGAAAACTCCGCATTAGTTCTAGAGCTAAGTGCTAAGCTAATCAATGAAACTATGCACATTATCATAACTGCAAATGGAGATCTAAAAAAACAACATCATACTTGACTGATGTGATCTTCAAACACACACAAAGCAATGATTAAATAAAACGAAGCTCAGCTCAGATGTGCGTAATTGCACGATGTTTAACAGTTTCAACTCACTCCTAAAAAGAATAAAAACGATATGAAGCAATGTGAAGAAGATAATTTCCCTTTTCATCGCAGGCTTAAAATCCAATGAGAATACTTTATGACAGGAATACTTTATCCCACCGATAAAGGAAGATCAAATAGCTTAATGCGCAAAGTTTTCGAGAGCACTGTAAGCAGCAGAAAATATACAGCTTTCTAATTTTAGAGCCAACAATCGGATCAAATGAAATTACGTGCAATATGGCTCAAACTGATTAAAAAACTGTTTTCAACAGGTAATATTTTCCTTTTCTAGATCCTTGCATTCCCCACCCCCTTTTCCTTTTAACATCAAACCCGCTTGTTTGGTTCCGGAAAACGCGTACGTCGGCCGTTCGGGCCAAGTAAATAACATTATCTTAAAAGGGAAAACTTTACACCAATCTCCAATCGCAAACGATGTTTGCTTTAACAATGGCTGGCACAGAAGGTGGTTAGAAGGTGGTTGGAAGATGTTAGGGCCATGAATTGGGGGGGGGAAGGGGGCGACTAACCAGCACAAATATTTGTTTTGAAAGCCGTTCAAAAAGCGGCTTTTTGGTGTTGTGGTTGAGGGTAGAAAAAGAGAGTGAGTTTTTAAAGCATTCTGTTGCGCTGTTTCGATGCGTTTCCAGGTTTAAACCACATGAACCACCAAAGCCAAAGACAATTACGCTGAAAAATGAGATCAAATCCCAGGAAATTGTTATGTTTTATTTTCATTTAGGATTTATAGTTAATCCCTTTCATTCTAAAAGGCTATAAAAGTAAGTCATTTTCATACTAAACATCATACTTACTTTTATAGAATAAAGAAAAAAAACGGAATATTTAACGTAATCGAATAACATTTTCCTACCAAACAAAAGGTCATCAATCAACACGGATGATAAATTTCGATACAGTAAGTTGTGACGCTCACGCACAGTAACCACTTCAAAGGTGTACCTGTTGTTCGTTAAAAAAAACTTCATCTCCAACCGGCTACTGTTGACGGCACGGCCCTGATCAGCACCGTACATGGTGCCGCCCTTTAATCTCATCATTACGCGTTGGCGTGTTTGGGTAGAAGGATCCGGAAAAATAAACATTTCCCGGATCATTGTGCCTCCCCCGGCAAAGAAGCACAAAACGAAACACCCTTTCCCCCGAAATGGTGCCAAATTTTCCAACGCGACCAAAAAGTGAGCAAACTCCAAGAAACACTTCTGTCCCGTAATCCCATAGCAGAGTGTGCCAGAGCAAGGTGTAACCGGTAAGATTGCTTTTTCAGTTTTTGGAGAAAGCTTGCTTTTTTTGTTTTTGCTTCCCTTTCACTCCTTACTCCAGAAAGCTCGTTCGTATGGTTGCCGTATATGTGTGTAGGTGCTTCCAGTTTATACGGTCGCGTTGAGTTGTGGTCGAATGTAGCTGTGCTTTTTTGTGTGCTCTTCTCCTGGGAGCAAGCACCACGATGATGTTTTGTTTTGCCCGACCCTCGTTGCACCTCCACTCCATCCCACCGTGGCTCACGATCATCAAAGTTTGCCGTGTCAAGGGGCGACATTGTCGGGGCGCTGTTTTGGGAAGTTGGCAGTCGCCGAGTGGCTTAATTTAATCTATTAGACAAACCTGTGATGGTACCGCTGGAGGTTCGTGCGTTTCCTTCCCGTGCTTCTGGCTGCTTGCCTTACACTCCCTTGTGGTGAATAGGGATGTTGCTGTCAACGAGGCGACCACACCAACCAAGCAACCAAGGTGCTGGTGCCGACTTTCGCCGAATTTTGTGCGCTGGGACCCGCCCGTCTACCCTCCTTTTTTTTTTTGTTTGGTGAATACTCTCTCATTACCTTGATACAAATTGAATTATCGTGTATTATTGAAAACGATCAGCAGCAGTGGCGGTGTAAGAAAGCTTCTGTTTGTTCGGGTAAGTTGGGAAGCTGTGGGTTGGGCGCGTTTGAAGCACATTTCCCGGCAGATGGGTTTTATAATTCATGACCTACTTTCTACGAAGCGCATGCCGTTGCTGGTAGCAGCTTTATGGTTTTTACACCTGTGCTACAAAAATAAAGCAAAAAAAAACACACACACACTTCAAACCCCCCTCACGAGAAGCAAAAATAAGCTGCTCCTTTTAAATAAACATTCTTTACTAATTAAATGCAATAAATCAAACAATGGTAGCCTGGTTTATTTCAGCCCCAACCGATAGCGAAATGATTTCCGCTGCGCATTCATTCCTGAGGTCCCGGTGCTAAATATTTCATCCTAATAATAGTAATAAATTAGCATTTCATTTGCGATGCTCATCCGACACAACGGGCATACCAGCCGATTTTTGCTACTGCAGAATTAATTACATTTTCACACAGCACAGTGGGAGGGGCCGTGCGGTGGTGTTGGTTGAGAATGGTATTTGCCTTGATTGCAGCTGTCTAGCGCGCAGTTTAAATTATTGTTTAAGTTCATGTTCTTTCTCGAGATTATTTATTTTTCATCGAATATATTGAACCCACTCATCACTATTTGTTTTAAGATTTTTTTTTTATTTCAAGAGAAAATAAATTAATCTGTAGAAACCTCGTTTTTAAGGGTCTAATTATGTGTAATTGATGATGACCTTTCCATTTCTTAGTACATTTGTTTTGCTTCAGGGTGCCAAAGTGGAAATAATCGACTCATGCTGCTGGCATTTTGAAACTTGTCGTTTGCATGTTTGGTACATTCCTATAAGTCATTTGAACTCTTACACTCAGCAGTATTTTTAAGTCTTTATTTTGTGATTGTAACCATTTTAAACAAGACAGCCCAGGACCAGAAAGCGTTTAAAAATACGTAATATAATGTACGTAAAATCGTCATTCAAAAGTGACTTTAATTCAACTTTTATTCAGTAACATTCATGCTTTACAAACTTTTTTGACGTTACAAATTGTCTAATAGGTATGCTTGATGTGTGCTTCTATACTTTTTACAACGTTTCCGTCCCAATTTCCCCTCAATACAACATTTTAGTTTATTTAGATGCTACAGTCTATTCCCGAATCACTCGGTTAATACGTTCCGAAAACATCTACATAACTCGAATATTCACTTAAGTTGAATTTGACTTTTGAATCGTACATGTATATTTTTGATAAAATGAGGTACTTGTTTCCTCTAAATTCTAAGTTTCTGTCATCTTGACGATTTTAAAATTTTAACAATAAACAATTTATTTTGCATTTGACAACTTTTGCGGCAAATTTTACCAATTTGACACATTAACTTCAAAACATTAGAAAACCGCATTTCTTAGAATTGTTAAGTTGGGAACAGACTGTATAGTAAAAATAACTTACTCTGTGAAAAAAAAACTTGCTCTTGTGCATTAGTCACTGTGAAGAAACAATTTTTCGTAACCTTTTGTATTACTCAAGTCGAGGTTTCTTCAAACATTCACTTGCATATTCATATCTTGTGCGTTATTTCTTAAAGGCTTCCTCGTATCACATGAAAATAAACAAAAAGTGAACATCTACTCCGCATCCTTCCGAGGTGAACCATCCCTAAGCCGAACCTTACGCGGCAGCCCACGCCAAAACACAACCTTCCGCAACAAAACAACAAAGACGCCCGAAGCCCATTAGCAGCCCATTGCAATTACAAACCATAATGCAATCATGCAAATTACACAAGTGCACTTACGGGTCATCAGGATGCAGCAACACAAACAGAAAGAGCGGGCAGAGCAGGAGGGAGGGAGAGAGAGAGAACGCTAGGGGAGGCATTGTTTTCCTTGCGCTTTCTAAACAGTGCGGAATCTTCAGGTTCCGCAACCGTGCCGTGCATAAGCAAGCATTCCTTGCTTTTGCTGCCTTGCTTTTGCAGCTGTCGCCCGGCTGTGGATGACCAGCGGCACGCTGCCGCTTCGGCATTTGTCCAGTGTGCTTTTGGCTCGAGCCCTTGCTGCCGTATGATGGTAATTGTAAATGCTAGCTCCATTGCCCAGACGGATCCCGGAGCAATGCCAAACTGCTGCAAAACTATTTTACTATTAGCCGGGCAGAGGGTAAAGGGTTCGGCTTCTTGAGAGTTTGACTGAAGATGGGCTAAAACTAACACAATGAATGAAAGGCATCCTAAAGCGTGGTGCTTCAATGAATCAGGTTTTTGATCGTATTAGCATCAGTCTTAAGGTCAGATTTTGCTTTCCTCTTTAGCTGCTAACCGATGTGACCTGCATATTTGGAAAGCTGCAACGATTTGTGTTGTATTTTAATTCCAACGTTCTGTATTAAGCTAGTTCAAATAAAAGTTTTTTTAGCGTGACTTTCAGGCTAGAAACTTGCTGTTGTATACAAAGAAAACTGGCATTTTGAATTGCATAACTTTTGGCGTTTTAAAGTAGCAAACCCAATGCTGCAAATAATTCAGAATATACGCCTTAAAGTATGCAATTTGGCTCACAAAAGTGCAAATGAATAACCAAACACCAGACATGTTACATTAATGTACTTTTGATGCTGTGTATTTTCAACAAATGGTACTTATTTAAAGCAAGTGAGAGGCAGCCGTTACGCAAACATTGACGCTTACAAACAGATACCATACAAACACTTATAAGCTGTTATTGTGAACACCATCGCACGTTATGGCTCGCTCAATTAAGAATACCCTTCTGACATTGAGCTATCCTTTGGCTTTCTGAAATGATGCTAACTATAATTAAACGCGCTCAGCCGTACGTTTCGTGTACAAATCGTGCTGAAGGTAAGCACAACAACGTCAGCATCCCACACATTCCCGCACGTATGGGGACGAGCTGGCACGCCATTCCATGCGCCATCCTGTCACTAGAAAGCTGCCTAGGAACTAATGTGCCTCGCTGCCTCTCGCAAACCACGGTTGCTTTTAATCCAGTTGTTTGCTGTATGTAAGTGCCAGAACACGCAGAACAAACTGTACGGACTGACTTATTCAATCGCATCGCCATACACACACACACACACACTCTCTTGTTCTCTTCCCTTTTTGTGCATGAGCTCAGCCATCTCACGGGAGGAAAGAACACTTCAATCCCGAAACAGGCCCCAGGTGTATCGGAAAACACGGGACGGCTCGTCACCGCCGGCAGTGGTTTCCCGGGGGTGCGATGCTCTTGATGGTTCTCTGGTTTTGTTCCATGCCACCTGTACCTGGCTGTACGTTAGCAGCAGCACGACGACTGCCAGCAGCAGCCGCAATCAACTCACCACTGTGTGAGTGTTTCTGTGTGTGCTTGCAAAGTAGCGAATGAATTAGAACGGTAATGAAAATAACTGTACGTCTGTACCCAACCAGCCTGTCTGTAAATGGTGGCCAGTAGACGTTACATCGTACGGGCAGGCTCGACCATAATCCGTCCCCCTCCGCAGCCTTTGATGTTGCGTGAGTGCATGCGTGTAACGTTCTTCGGAGGCAGCTGTCATCGGCGTCGGTACAATGTCACTCAAACGAGGCCAGTATCGTTGCCGGTGTGTTCCACCTACGCAGGCAGCAAACAGCACGGAGTGGAAAATATGAATATTGCTTGCTAGTGCCGTTACACACACAAAAAAAAACACTCGTTATACGACGAAGCCCGAAAGGAAGACATGTCAGATGAAACTGTTACCCGTATGTGCGACGGATGCGACATTTCAAATTGACTGACAAAGGCGTAATGAAAATAGCAGCGACGGAATTACTCGGTTAAGTTACATGCGAAACTTTACTGGAGATTCGTAAAACGAATTGTGCGGATGTAGAGGAATGTCGCTATGTGAAGGTTTCATACAATTCAGGGCAATTCAGACTCTGTAAAGCTTGAATAATGGTTTTTTGGCAGAAATAAAGCAGTTTCTGTTGTTAAACGAGGTAAAACTGCTCGAAAAGAGCAGTCAACTTTAAACTTAACACGTTCATAATTGTTATCATTCTTTTATCGGATGCATCGTGCAATCGTTGGAGTGGGGCGCCTAGAGTTATGCAATATTTGAGTTTATTTATTTAAAACGTGATTGAACTTATTTAACTTTTTTTCTTTTTGAATGTCTATATTTATGTATATTTAGAATTGAGAAGAGAAAGATGTAAAAAGCTCACATTATAAAAAAACCCTTACTAAATCATTTGCATACATTTAGGCGCTGTGCATTGCTAACAACCCAGGTGACATTTTCAAGCACGAAAATCAGACTTTCTGTCTAATTCCTTTTAAGTGGAGCTTTGAACATGCCTTACAGTGCTTCATGTTAAAGGAATTTGAGAACAAATCCTTTTAAATGATTTCGACTCAGATAATAACACACCAATACACAAGTTCTAGTGTTTCGAGCACTAATCATCCAGAAATAGAATACAAATGTAGAACAAATATCACATACCTCTTTTAGTAAACAATTTTACACAGATACCGTTATGGTAAATACTTACCAAGTCCTGTGCATCATCTTACTTTTAGTTTACTACAACAACCTAAATTGGCTCTGGCCTCTTATTTGATAGCTTTTCCCGACCATTTGATTCAATGCTATACTTAATCAGGTAGTGTTTGAGATATTATGTCCGGAAAATGGAGCATAATCTCGTGACGGGCATGTGCTTAGGTAAGCTTGAAATCTGAAAAAAAACCTGAATCAAACACACAAAAGACAGAGACAAAAAGACGCTTATGTAATTTTCATAATCCACAAATGTTATTAGTTATGTGCTAAGTGTTCTTTTCCTATAAACGCCTTCACAATCTTTACGCTTATCTTTTGTATTAATTTGTGTATTTAAAACTTTTTAGCCCTCCCCTTCACCGTTTGCTTAAGCAAAACACACCAAAAGTGAGATGCGTCCGCAACTAGCGAAACCGCCGTCGGTTGGGGTGGTAAGTTTTAAATTAAATTACGCCAAACTTCCACGCCACCCAATCTTGAAGGATTTACCACCGTGCATCCTTCGGGCACGGTTCACACCAGTGCTCGTTTGCCAGCCATTCTGCTTGCAGTGCGGCCTGCACTTGAACGTTGATTAAATATCGAGCTCATAGTTTGAATTTTAATCAAGCGCTGCAAGATAACCGTAAAACTACAGCCACCGCGCGTGAAGGATCCGTCAATACGTAGTCGGCCAAATGGTGGTGTGTTCGGGGGTTTCTGAGTGCAAGTAATTTTTCCGGTACGGTGTGCACTTTCTTTGCTGGCTGTTATTACGCTGAACCAGATACTTTTCTCTTGCAGGCTGCTGCACGGACGGACGAGCAGAGTGGATGAAAACCACTCCACGGATAAACACGAACCCTATTTCTGCCTTCGTTTCATTGTATGGAAAGGTCGCGTACGCTGTTGTTACTCCAACATCCAAGACAAACAAAACCGATCGATCGTAAGCAGATTATTGGAGTGGGTGAACAAACTGGGTTGAAAATAGTTTTTCCTTTTCCTGGCCCACTTACCGGTGCAACCGTTGCATCTCCTGTTTCAACACGAGGTATTCACTATGAACCAAAGTGACAAGTGAAATGATTGCACTTCGGTATAATCGTTACACAATCGATAGAAGGCGGGACAAAAACTATCGGAATTAAAATTTGAAACTAAAAACGTGCATTCTTTTGACATTTATTATTTAAAGTACGGTAGATATTTAAGATCAGGATGCACATATGGAAAGGACATTTGATACATTTTGTTTAAAAAATAACTCAACAAAATACAAAAAATATTTATATTTTTGTACTACGATCTACTGGGCGGCTCCATTGTTGAAATAACTACCAAATAACCAACAAATTAAAACATAATCAAATGATCATACACCAAGTTTAGATGGGAATCGATCCCATATCACTCAGAATTACTAATAATCATTATTTGTTCAATAACCTACACCAGTAAACTTAGTACATCATTTCACAAGCAACCCCTAAGTATGTAAGAACGAAGATTTTGTCACAGCAGTTCCTCTAAAATGCCCATTGTGAGTTGGCAAAATTGTAGCAAAAAGTAATTTCGTGTAACAACAGATAATGTTCTTCTTTCAGAACGCCACACCAACCGCTGCACTAAACGAAACGACTGACAGTACCACGTTATTCTCATCCTTCAATGGAAATTAAGTGTACAGGAAACCACACCACCACCCTCTCGGAACGCTCGCACAGTGTTGCTTCTTTCCATTTCCAGCCAAACAAATAGCGGCAGTCAATTTGGAGGACTCAGCCATTCCCCAAAAACGATGGCCACCCGAGAGCAGATTCATAAATTATTCCCGACCCGATTTTACCACCGGGCCGGTCTTCGGACCGGTAGCGGATGCGATCGTAAACGTTCGTGCTGGGTGCGGTAGACGCGGTACCACAGGAAGGCGAGACACCCGAGCTAAAGGTAGAGGATTGTACACGTAACATCACGGCAAACGGGGTTTTCACGGGGGCAGGACGCCGTGCCGACCGGCAAGACGCACACGGTACTTTATATTAATTGTCTCGGTAATCTTCACCGATCTGTGCTGAAACTGTTTACGAGCAGTTGCAACCGAGGGGATGTGCGGGTGCCGAAAATTATTCACCACCCGTCAGCCACTCCCGGCAGCCGGAGGATGGTCAGATCCGGTCGTAGATCGTTAAAACGCTAATTGCGCTATCAGCTGTACTATTGTGAGCGGGGAGTGTTGGATGGTATTTCATTAGGGATGCTCAATTTAGCGTTTTATGATAAATCTTGAGGGGGGGGGGGAAGAGATCACTTTGCTACAGGACGTTGCTATTGGGTAGGCGTCCTAAACAAAAGCGAATAATTTGATTAGGCAGGGGCTAGGTTTACGAAAATACGAATATTCATAATTTTGCTATCAATGTATCGTAGGAATTGTTTAGCTTAATCATTAAAAGTAGGAAAATTACATATAACTCACAAAATTCGTATCATATTGCTCATATGCTCCAGAAAATAAATACTTTTTCTTTTCTTTCTTTGATACTTTCTTTGAGATACCTTTTCATTATATGAATATTTTAAGTCTTACCTTAATATTATTAATCCAATCATAATGTCTTTGGTTTAATATTCAGTCTTCGCTATCGAGTTTAGCTTTGATGGCTAGTCCCTTGATAGAATCGTTAAACCGCACGACCTAAAAACTTGTCCACCATGGTTCCAAATCTCGAGTGGACTGAACCCACCGTTGGAATCGTTCGGCTGAACCTATTGGCATGCGTAAACCAATTAGCTCTGATTCATTCGAGACTAAATGAATTAGACCCAGACCAAGTATATCAAGCAAAAATTCTAATTTAAAACGTGATATCTCTAGTGATTTGAAACAAAGAACATATGCAATTATGTGACAAGAAAAATTTACACCTTGCTGTGAGATGTTTTTTTTATGCCTGCAGTGAAATATGAGAAATAATTTAAACGATTTGGTAATGAGTATCTTTTAACTAATTGTAGGATTTTATTGATAGTTTCAAAGGAAACGCTCATTTTAGGAAAAAGTATGGGTAGACATTTTTAGGTGAAAATTGATGATGAATTCCCACTTTGATGATGAACACTTCAAAAGCTGTAAATTTTTTTTTATTCTTTTAAAAAGTGGCCCCATAAAACATGTCAAAAATGAAGCTGTATAGTCTTACAATTAACAGGTTAGCTGGTAAGTCCCCGGTCTGACACATAGATGGCGCCGCTAGTATTAAATGCATATTATTTTTATATAGTACC
>AXCO02003883.1:0-22374 GCA_000473525.2 Anopheles melas | reverse complement strand
TGTTCTAACAATTTACCTGCTTTCTCCGAGTCGTTAGCGCAACATTATTTTTGCAACAAATTTCTGCTATTCAAACACGATTTCAAATAGAATAGAAAAAACGTTGCGCAAGTCAGTCCAAGTATGGACAGTAGCATTTTCACCGGGCAATGATGCTGCTGCCACTTGCGGCTGTCAAACAAACTGTCAGTGGGATGCGCAACACAACACAAACAACATTGCTGTGCACAGAATTTGGAAGCAATACAAAAAAAAACCCCGCTGGTCCGGTTAAACAAAATCGTGAATCGGATGAAACCGTTCGTGGTGATACGGAAGCACGAAAATCAAGATAATGTTGCGTTGCAGCGTCTTATTCGCGAGTTCGTCATGTCGGGCGCATGGGAAGCGTTTGTATCGTGCTTGTTCCGCGAGGTAAGATATGCCCACATTCTCGCTTATCTTAGATCAGACGAGATGCGATAAAGATCTGATTGTTGGCATTATATGCCATACATGTGTTGCTGAGTAAAAATCTGTTTTTATTTTCACTTTGCACAGATCACCCTGCAGCTGATCGTGCTCGGTTGGGCGTTAATGTTCATCTTTTTCGGCATCCCGCTGTACATGTGCGCTCTGGCGATACCGTGCGTCATACTGCTTATATGGTTCACCGTCTACGGAAGCTACTACAACAAATCGACCGAGCTGGCACTGCGCCCGTCCAAGCTGTGCTGGGTGGCGGAGATTTACGAGCCGCTGCTAGCGATGAACGCCAAAGCCCAGGCGGCCAACATCGAACGGTGCTACACCGACCGGCCGGGCCCCGAAGTCCAGCAGGAGCTGGGCAAGATGAGGAAGAACATTATCGGCACGATCAGCTGCCGCAACCATCTGGCAATGGACAATGCGGGATTCATTACGCGCCTCGCCGTCAGCCCCAAGTATGGGCTGACGCCGGTGACCGAGTACCTGATCCAGCGCGTGCTGCAGTACGCGTCGGACAGTCAGCTGTACGCGATCGAGACGGTTACCTCCGAGTGCGATCAGGATGTGCGGGAAATTTACTTGAAAATTGGGTTCAACATACGCCAGGTGTACCACAAACAGATCATTGGCAACACGTTGAAGGTGATGAAATCTCAGCTCGGCATCGATCTGCACGAGTGGAATCAAAATCGGGAAGAGATTAACGTCGAAGTGCCCGTGGAATAAGGGGAGCTGTGGGCTTCGGGAGCAGTGGTTCCCGATGTCTCTGGCCTCCAAAATCTTAGCACTAGTCTTCGCATCGAACAATAACTATGTTAGCTATATTTTATCTACTCTCCATTACATTTTCGAATGCGGTCATGCTAGGGACGTCACTGATTAAAATGTATGCATTTTTCGGTATTATTTTTTTTCTGGGGACAATTACTTTAAGGTGGATGAATAAATAATTTCACGGTTGGTCTATACAGAACCGTGCATTTACTTGAACTAAAAATGCGAAAAGGACTATTTTACTTACTAAAGAAACACGTTCTTGTGTGTATTATACAAAAATGACTAAATAATGTCCAACCATTTAGGGCTAAACAGACCTGTTCAGGCATCCTGTTGGGCGGCCACCGGTCTGTATACCCACACCGAATCAACACCTTCCTCTATTCGGCTCTCCGTCTTCAGCGTTGGAAAGGGGAACCGGCAAGCGATTACGGTGGTGCCCGGTGCTGCCTCTCGGAGCACTTTCTTTTCCAAATCCTCCATCTAGAAAAGAGTTTTTTTTGTACAGTGCAAACAACAATTTCCACTCTCACTGCTTACCATTTGTTCGACACCGAAAATCACGATATGATCGTACGGTGCGAGACTAAACTTCCACAGATCCTTCCGGACGAAGCTGGTCCGACTGAATACCCCATTGCGTAGCGCGGCCAGTCGCGAGTAGTACACGAGCCAGGGGTTTAGTTCCACACCGTCCGCCTTTATCGAGGGCAGGGTACGTGCCGCCGCTATTACGATTCGCCCATCGCCGGATCCAATGTCCAGCAGCCGGCTTCCTCGGTTGCCCGGTTTGACAAACGCAAGCACGTTTCGGATTTGATTCGGCGTGGCCGGAACGAACGGCAAACAGTGCCGGCGCAGTGCCGGTGCCACGAACGGATAGCAAACGATGGAAAGACCTACTGCAATGCCGCCTGCAAGTGTGTTTGTGTGTGTGTTTGAAGCATGTTAGCGAAGATGTCCTCAAAGCACATCGCCCCCTTCCATACATACCGGTGACTCCAATCAGAATTTTGCCCGACAGTGAGGTAGTTTTCGACCGGTGGCCATCGAGAGCCGGGCCGGCGCCGGCGATCTGCTTTTCCAGCTCTATTGTTGACATGGTTTGCTTGGAATTTTGGGACCGTGTGCACGCATATATGTGTGGGTGTGTGTTCCCCAAACTTCACAAGCTGTCAAAACAAAGAAACTCTCTGTGTCAAATGTCAAAAGACCAGCAGTATTTCGGTGTTTCAGAAAGTTTTTACACAAAAAACTAGCGTAAAATTACTCGCTTCCCGTTTGAGTGTAATTTAGTTTCCCACCATTTTAGGCCCCCCGGTGCGTGCGTGTTTGTAAGCTTGTAGTTTACCCATTCTTTTCGGACCCTTCTTCCTTCGGATGACCATCTGCGAGAGCCGAAAGATTTCGTAGAGGGAAGAATATTGCACCAAAGCGCAAAGCAACTGTGCCACCGGGACAGAACTGTGTACGAACCGCCGCGCACGAACAGCAGTGGCCCAACACTCGCTAGACTGCGATATGGCTGAAACGGTTACGGATGCACCCTCGGAACCGGCCCATCCGGGGATGAATCTGCAGGAAGGCACGGGTGCTGAGATGCTCGGAGAGGCCGGCACAGCAAACACCATCATCACCAGCACCAGCACCACCACCGACGCGGAGTTGCTGCCCGACGGCGGAAACGTCCATATGCCGGCGGAAGGGTTCATCTGCGGCGTGGTGGAAGGGTTCTACGGCCGCCCGTGGACAACGGAGCAGCGGAAGGATCTGTTCCGCAAGCTGAAGCAGTGGGGCATGGACGCGTACATCTACGCACCGAAGGACGACTACAAGCACCGGGCGTACTGGCGCGAGCTGTACACGGTGGAGGAGGCGGACCACCTGACCGGGCTCATAGCGGCCGCCCATGAGCAGGGCATCAACTTCTACTACGCCCTGTCGCCCGGTCTGGACATCACGTACAGCAGCGCGAAGGAGATCGGCATCCTGAAGCGCAAGCTCGACCAGGTGTCGCAGTTCGGGTGCCAAGCGTTCGCCCTGCTGTTCGACGACATCGAGCCGGAAATGTCGAAACCGGACAAGGAGGTGTTTCAGAGCTTCGCCCACGCCCAGGTTTCGGTGACGAACGAAATCTTCAACCACCTGAACTGTCCCCGGTTCCTGTTCTGCCCGACCGAGTACTGCAGCTCGCGGGCAGCGCCCACCGTCAAGCAGTCCGAGTATCTGAACACGCTCGGCTCGAAACTGGTCCGAGCGATCGACATCCTGTGGACGGGACCGAAGGTCATCTCGAAGGTTCTCACGGTGGAGTGTATCGAGGAGATCACGGAGGTGCTGAAGCGACCGCCCGTCATCTGGGACAATCTGCACGCGAACGATTACGACCAGAAGCGCGTGTTTCTCGGCCCGTACAGTGGCCGGTCGCCGGAGCTGATACCGCTGCTGCGCGGTGTCGTGACGAATCCGAACTGCGAGTTTCACGCCAACTCCATCGCCATCCAGACGCTGGCGTTCTGGAGCAAGTGCAGTGCGGACACGAAGATTGCCAGCTCGCTGTCACCCGACATTAAGCTGGAGACGGAGAACGAGCAGGGCATCTGTGAGGGCGATGCGCCGGCATTCCTGTCGGAGAACGTGTACCATCCACGGTTGGCGCTGAAGAATGCGATCGCCAACTGGTTGCCGGAGTTCTACCAGGAAAAGGAAGCCTGGGGACCGATTACCAAACCTCAGCCGGCTGTAACAAGTAAGTGTACCAGCTTGGGGTGGCAAAATCCTCGTGACGACCATCTTTCTTTTCCCCTCTGCCAGTGGTGATGCCCATCATTCCCATCATACCGTCGGTGAACACCTGCATGACGCTAACGTCGACCAGCACAACGACCACGACCACTGCCACCGCTCTGCCGATGCCGGAAGTCAACACCACCCAGCTGCAGCTGTTTGCGGACGTGTGCAGCACCGTCACGAACGTGGCGGAAACACTGCCCAATCCCATCATGAACTCGCTCGTCTCGGCGACCAAGGTGGTCACCAACGAGTCGATTCCTAATCCGGTCGTGGCAGCGGTGAACCATATCGCCATACCGCCGACGATCCCGCTCTCCAGTATTCCGGTGCCGCTGCTGAACATGAAACCCACGGAAAGCGACGGGGCCGAGGCGGTGGACTGTTGTCGGGAACCGGCTAACAGTGTAGAAATGGAGAAGGTCAGCCCGAATGGTTTGTGCCGCCCCGAAGGAGATGCAGCTCCACTCCTTGACGGTGATGCGGTGATACGGGACGAATCGGATGAGCAGCGACGGGAAGATGACGGCGCAGACGGTCAGCGACAGACGATCACGGAAGAGGAGGCAAAAATGCTGGACCTGGAGGAAAACGAGGTGAAGATGGTGGATGCAAGCGAGGAGCCGGACGATAAGATGACTGTAAGTGACGAACAGGTGGCAGTCTGCCAGGCACCGCCGGCCCTGGACAAAATGGTAGACGACGAAAGTGATAGCAAGCCGGACGCGAGCGGGTCCGTCGTGCCGGAACCGATGGAGTGTGGCAGCAATCTGACCTCGCCCAAGCATCAGTTGAAAACGCACTTTGACGATATTGTGATGTCGGAAACCACGTCGGTAAGTGAGCGGTAGTGTGGGCATGGGCACAAGGGATGACGGGTGATCACATCGTGTGCTTCCTTTCTTACAGACCTGCTCCGGAACGATGCAAGTCGAAAGCTCCGACACGTCGCTAGAAATGGCAGAAGATAAGTAAGACGAACTACAAAACATTTCCATCAGTCGCGCAATCCATACTAAACCGCTTTTCTCCCACGTTGCAGAAATGGGCAGGAAAAACAGATAACTGCCGGTGACATAATGCTGCTGTGTGATCTGTTCTACCTGCCGTTCGAGCACGGTTCGAAAGCGCTGCAGCTGCTGAGCGAATTCTACTGGCTGCGCAACAACGCGTACGTGCTTTGCGCGCAGCGCACAAACCGTGGTGGAAAGCAGCGCACAACCAGCACGGCCAGTGCGGGCGGTGGCGTTACACCGACCAGCGATGGTGCTGCTGCTGGGCAACCGTCGGGCGAGGATATAACGGAAGCGAGCAACGGGCCCGCAACGGATGGGCGCGATCTGAGCAAGTGTGACGCCCAGGAGTGGTTGCGCCGCTCGGAATCGTTCCAAACGCTGTGTCAAAGTATTTTCCTGCTGACGAAGAAGATAGCAAGGTGTGCGAACAAGGAAATGTGTTACGATTTGTTTTCGTACGTCTGGGACATTGCCAGTGTGCTTTCGCTGCTGAGCGCCTTTGTGAAGTGGCTAGCGTTGGGCAATTTTCCTCCCACGATCAATTCGTTCACGCAGGGGGGATATAATTGTAAGTATGGCGCCGTTTACGGGTCCACTCGTGTTAGACCTTTCGTTCGAAAACACTTTCTATTGCTCTGTCGTTGTTCTGCCCAGGGTTTAGCAAAGGCTGGAAGGAAACGTTCATGTCCGGCGACCAGGAACCGTGGGTATTTCGGGGCGGTTTGGTGGCCGACCTGCAACGGCTGATACCGCTCGATACGGGCAACGATCTGTTCCTGTACAAAACGCCCGAAACGTCCGCCGTGCGGCTGTACTCGATACGCCCGTACATGTTTAGCGATGAGGCCGCGCTGTACGACATCTGCCACCGTACGGCACTGGATGGCGAGCCAGTAGCAGACCTTCCAACGCAAAGCCCCCTCGGCCAGCTGATAGCGGACCGGTATCTGGGCCCGTTCCTGACGCTGGCGCCCGAGCTTTGCCTGGTGATCGAGGACCACAACGGACAGACCGTCGGGTACGCCTGCGCAGCGCTGGATGCGAAAGCGTTCGTCCGAAACATGGAGCACTGCTGGATACCGGAGATGTGCATAAAGTATCCCGTGACGCTCGCACCGGCGGCGGAACAGGCGGATGGCAGCACGGGTGGCGGCAGCCCGGAGGAGATAGCCGGCCCCAACCATGCGGCCGGTTCCCGAACATCACAAATGGTGCGCGATAGTATTCACTACTTTCACAGCTTCCAAAACGACTATCCGGTGGCCGTGCTGGGCAAGCATCCGTCGCTGATGTGCTGCCGCATCCTGAAGGACCACTTCCTGGAGGACGAAACGGTGTGCAAGCGGGTGGTGACGGTACTGCTGGCGGCACTGCGCTGCCACGGCACTTCCTTCGGCGTGCACGTGTGCATCAGTCGCAGCGATCGGTTTTTGTACCAGTTTTACGCGAAGCTTGGCTTTGTGGAGATTGCCGGTACCGAGCCGGACCCGAACCTGTACATGGGTCGGAGCTTCTAAGGTATCGGTGTCCCTGCCAGCCAAACTCACATACTCACACGTGTGTACGAGCGTGCTTCTTAATCGACGGTGATCAATTGCTCCTTCAGCTCCGTCCTATCGGCTTGGACGGCCTTCTGCAAACGATTCTATCCCTCCCGAACGTATCCTTCCTAGGGGGTAGCATAACCGGGTACGTGTGTATGCTTTACCTGCAATTCTCAATTCTCAATTGGAATGCTAGGGACGGTAGACCTTTCCTTTCCTCTTCCTGGCTCGATGCATCGCATTCTCGCAACATCGTATCGTATTATTCGGTTTACGCAAACGGAGACTGGCTTAATAAAAATGCATGTATTACGCGCGACACGACGTACGGCGGCAAGATGTGTGTAGAAATGTTGCTTCTTCCCTGTTCATGTTGTACAGCACTCGATGACGATTCGATGACCAACGTGCGGGAAGTTGTTTTCTTTCAAGGTTTTCGGTGAGTTAAACGATACTAAGCCACACACACACAGGAGATGTTCGGTTTTGAACTAGCTTTACTCTTCATTAGTGTTTTTTGCTTCAGTACTTGCTACATTTCTACGATATGTTGTCACATACTGAGAGTCGGTCTCCACATCAAGCGCGGGAGTGCTGCTAGTGCCCCTTCGACCCAGTCATTGTTGACCTTCCATCCAACTGGAAGCCTCTACTATCACACATATCCACGCTACCGTACTGCCCTCTCATAACACTTCAACCATACGCAAATAGGTGCGCTGTGAGAAGCTGTGAGCAGCAATCACCAACTCATACCGACGATTCAGGAATTAGCATCTGAATTTTACCCACCACCAATTGGTACGGTAGCCCACCAACCACCAACCCACGTGTGGAGACCGACTGGATGCGACAACTGTTTTGCAAAGACATCATTATGTTTAAAATAAAGTAAACAGAAACAAATATGTTTGAATGTTGCTAATGCTTCCGCATTCCCATGTTATCGTGCATCGTTTAGTATAGTATCTTTCGTACCATGAGGTTGATGATTTTCTTATTCACAATCATTTGTCTTTCGCCGTTCATCGGGCCAGTGGGCGGTCACTGAATATGTGATAGACGTTTGCGGGGCCAAATATCCGTTAAGATACAGATTTTAGCCTGTTTGTCTTATATTCTTCTCTTCTATTTGGCGCGTAACGTCCTACGTGGACATGCCGGCCCTATACAGGCTTTCGAGACTTAATTGATTACCACGCAGCCGGATAGTCAATCCTTGCTACGGAGAGACGGTTCATTCTGGGCTTGAATCCATGACGGGCATGTTATTGAGTCGTTCGAGTTGACGACTGTACCACGGGACCGCTCCACTTGTCTTCGGTCCCGCTCTACGTGCAAAGAACGAGTGTAGGAAAACGAATTAACCATGGCAGCTTTGTCTGCTTAATGCGGTGGCTTTGCTAGAGAACGAATAACAATTTCACCCTTTATCCCTTATCGCTTTCCTCAATCCTGTAAAGGAACGTACAAGCGAATGGACCATGCCAGCTTTGCCTGCTTGACGCGGTGGCTTAGCTGTTTACCCAGTCAACTAGAGAACGAACAAATTCACTCTTTATCCCTAGTCGCTTTCCTCAATCCTGCTTTGCTCGGTACGAACCTCTTTACTCTCCATCTCTAGCAGCTGCTCAATCCTGTTCTCGTTTCGTTGTATCCTTGATTTACTCTCTTCCCATTTTGCACTATTCTACTGCCATATCTTCTATTTAGAGCACAACAATGTACGACGGAGAAAAGGAAAAGCGTTTAACCTTTCCGTGGCATTGCGTTCCCTAATTCGTCAATCGCTCTAGGCGTGACGGAATAATCTTAATGTAAATTTGCTTTCGCAGCATTGTGAGGAGAATTATATTCGGTCGTCCCCGGCCGTGTATATGCGTACCACCCCGGCCGGGGAGCTGAGCTATCGACGAGCTTCTTAAAACTAAAACTAAAACGTACTCGAACCAACAGGTGTAAGTAGCCACGATCCTATTTTTCATTTTTTTTTCGTTGATCGATTTGTTTGTTTGTTTGTTTGTGCTTCGGGTTAAGCCACAGCAACAAATTAAGCGAACAACAAGTGAATGGTATATACAATACAAGCAAAGCACATCCTTCCCCATCCACTAAGGCTGAGCGCGATTTGCACGGATTCGGTTTGTTCGAGCGGCCAACTTAGTCGGCCCTTGCGCTCCGTTGCCAACGTATTGCTGCTTTCATTGCCACCACCAAAAGGGTACTATTTACATGGGGCGTGTGGCGGCGACGGTTTGGCGGTCGCCGCCGCACAGTTTTTGTTTTTCCTTTTCCGTCGTATGTCGTGCTTTATAAAAAATAAATTATACCTCTAAAAGTGTATTTTCTCCCGCCCCATTCGGTTACGGTTCTATCATTTTCTCTCTCTCTCTCCCCGGGTTTGACTGCCGATTCGTTTGACGTGCACGTGCCCGTTACGAAATGGGTGCGCTTGATCCTGCTGATCCGCGTGTCATCATCTCTGCACCTCTGCTGGCTGCTGCTGCTGCTGGTGTTGGTGGTGATGGGTTGCGGCTAGCCGTTAGGACGTTGTGGGGCGCGATGATTCGCCCTCCTTCACGCTGCTGGCCAGCGGCTGCACATTTGGGTTTATCGCTACCGAGGATCTGTTGGCGCGGGAAGGGAAAGCACAATCGTTAGCATGACGGGTTCAAATGCACGTCCGATAGGGAAAACGACAAGCCCTTACCTGTTGTGTCGCATATGGCTTTTGACTAGATCGTTGGTGACCAGGGCCGACATCAGGCTCAGCTCGCCGGCCATCACGATGGCACAGATGATGCGGGCAAGCTGTTTCGCGTTCTCGGCCGGCTGGGTCGGGTGGGCCCCGCGCACTCCTAGCATGTTGAGGCAGGCGCTCTGGCCGGGCAGTCCGGTGCCGCCGCCGAGCGTGCCGACCTCGAGCGAGGGCATCGAGCAGGTGATGTACAGATCCTCGCCCGTCTCGCCGCACAGCTCCATGTTGGTCGAGCAGTTGCTGCTCGTCACGTTCTGGGCCGGGTCCTGGCCGCAGGCGATAAACACGGCCGTCACCATGTTGGCCGCGTGCGCATTGTTCCCCCCGATGCTGCCCGCCACCGCCGAGCCGGTCCAGTTCTTCAGCTTGTTGCACTGCACCAGCGTGCGGGCGTTCGTCTTCAGTATCGAGGCGAGGCTGGCCGCCGGTATGACCGTCTCGCAGACGACCCGCTTGCCCCGGCCCATGATCCAGTTGATCACGGCCGGCTTCTTGTCCGAGCAGACGTTGCCGCTGAGCGACACGACGGCCATGTCGGGGAAGGCGGCCTGCAGCTCGCGCAGCGCCCGCTCCGTCCCCTTCGACAGCATGTTCATGCCCATCGCGTCCCCGGTGGAGGCGCGGAAGCGCACGTACAGCACCGGGCCGTCGATGGCGACGTGCAGGTCGCGCAGCCGGGCGTACCGGCTGGTCGAGTCGAACGCGTGCTTGATGCGCTTGAAGTTGTCCTCCGCCTCCATCCAGCGCTTGGCCTGGGCCGCCCGCAGCACGTTCGGGAAGCGAACGCACGGGGCGCGCGTCATGCCAACGTCCTCGCAGAAGCTGGTGACGCCGCGCACGGACAGCGCCTTGCAGCCCCGGTTCGTGCTGGCCACCAGGGCGCCCTCGGTCGTCGCCATCGGCACGAAGTAGCGCTTGCCGTCGAGCAGCAGCGGTCCCGCATACCCGACCGGGATCGGCACGTACCCGATCACGTTCTCGCAGCACGTGTTCATCACCTTCGTGTAGTCGTAGTTCTGGAACGGCAGATCCTTCAGCAGCCCCGGGCTGAGGCCCGCATTCCTCAGCACGATGTTGCGCCGCAACCGGACCCCCCGCTCCGCGTCCCCGATCACCGATTCGATCTTGTACAGCGGGCAGAGGGCGGCCCGCTCGCGCACGATCAGCTCCAGCTCCGCGTCCGTCAGATGCTTGCCGTGCCCGTCCGCCTCCAGCACCTGGACGCATTCTGCCAGCGGGCGCGGTTCGGCCTCCTCGATCTCCTCCTCCTCCTCCTCCTCGCTGCCGAGCAGATAGTCGTCCGCGGCTCCGTCACCGATCAGCTCCACCGTGCCGCTCTGCTCCACGAGCGTGTGCCTGCGCGGCCTGCGCCCGTGCCAGCCCTTGCCGATCAGGCTCAGCTCGCTCTGGGTCGCCTTTTCCTCGCACACGGTGACCGCCTCGCTCAGGCTGAAGGTGACGGGCGGCGACGGCGCGACGATGGGAGCGCTTGGCGCCGCCTGGTTCTGGTGCGTGCTTTCCCGGCGGGTGGCAGCCTGGGCCGCCTGCTCATGCGCGACCGACTGTATCAGCTGGTACCGATCGAACAGGATGAACTTGAGGCTGAGCGTGATGATCAGAATATAGGTGAAGATCTGCTCCAGGCTGAATGAGAGCCAACTGGAAAGGGGGGGGGGGGGTTGCAAGAAGAGTGTAACGTTAGAGGGTGCGGCAACAAGTGATGGTGTGTCTTCTACGTGTTAGTACATTTTTGAAAAGTTTCAATATGATTGATTGAATAATTGAAAGAAATGAGAATTGAATTGAATAATTGAAAGAAAGACATGTGTACAGAAACAGAAAGAATGATGGAGACGCATGGTAGTTTATAGAAAAGTATTATTAATTACAACAAAATTGTATCAATCTACAGCTGACAGCAAAACCGAAATGATGAAATAATGAAGCAATGTAATAATGTACTGTACATAATGAAATGAAAAAGCAGAACTACTTCATCAAACAATAAGTAAACACTATTAACCAAACACGCCCGTTATGGCACATTGGAATATTGCACCATACGATCATTCGGAATAAAACAGAGAAAAAGATGGGAACGAAAACATCCTAAATCAAACAAAAAAAAAAGTTGTCACCAAACCAACGGACCAGCGCAAAACCGTGTGGCGAAATAAAAACTATGTCAAGATCATCGCCGATCTTTACGCGTTTTGCCGTGTGTGATGGAGGAGCGGCCGTTTGCAAAAAAATGAAAGAAAGAAAGAAAACAAAACAAAAAACCAAAACATAAAAAACACACACGACGCCACAAAAGCGACACCAATAACGTAACAATAAATTTCCATTCCGCGCGAGAGCGCGAGGAAGGCGAAATGTGAGACTTTAATCGTGTTGTTTTCTTTCCTTTTTCTTTGCAAAACAGCATGTGTGCATGTGTCTCCCGAGAAGAAACAGCTGGTTCGAAGAAACGTTTGGAAGAAGAAAAAAAAATGAAAACAATGCAACAAAAGCTAGAATTGGGCCATGGAAAGATTAATATGTTTCGTTACATTACACACGCCCCCCACCTTTCTGGTTATTTTGGTGTGTTTCATATTTTTCCATCGGAACATTACAAGCAATTCACACACACGCACGCACACACCGAGACAAAACCACTTACTGCATAATCAGCTCCGAGATTACGACCGTATCGGTCTTGTTCAGGGCGGCCAGATGCTCGTGGGTCTGGGCGGCAATGATCTGTTCCGCCGCGTCCGACTCCTTGTCCGGGGTGGGGAACCGGCTCAGCACGTGCACCACGAACAGCCCGCTGGACATGATCAGCTTGACGCGCTGGGCCACCGGGTTCGGCTTGCTGTCCTCCTGCATTACCAGCGCGCGGATCAGATTCTCGCGCCCGTTGCGCTGGCCCCGGTTGTCCCCGCCGTTGTGCGTCAGCTCGAGTATCAGCGACAGGCAGGCGGGATAGAAGGTCATGAAGACGATGTAGTTGACCAGCGCGGACAGCACGGCGAAGCCGCTGAGCAGCTCGAGCCGCTGCACTCCCGACAGCGTACCGACGCCGATCACGAGCGTTTCGACCAGCGTGTCGAGCGTGAGGGCCGGCCCGAGCACCTCCATGCCGTGGGCAATGTTTTTCGTCACCTCCGACTGGCTGGCACCGCACAGCGCCAGCTGGGCCAGTATGCCAGCCTTGGACAGGTCGACCAGCAGCAGGAAAAGGAACAGTGCGTCTCTGCAAAGGGGAAATAAAAAGGTCAACGGGCGGGCAAATTGAGGCGGGTTGAGCGACACAACAGCACGCGAGCATAATTGATGATTGCAGTACACGCCGAAGAGAGGTTCAAGCACTAACACACACACACACACACACTTCCGAACTGCCCGATCGGACACGAACAACACAACCAAAAAACAACCCCCAATGCTCCTAATGTGAAGGGGAAAGGCAACCAAAAACAGCAACGACGAACACAAAAAAAACCCCGCGATGCCAACAACCTGTAGATTGGCGGAGTACAACAAACAAACAAAACAAACAAAAAATGGTATCTCCTTCAAGATCATTCACAGCGCACAGTGTCGGAGCACGCTACATCCGTTCCGAATTGTGTACTGGTCGCCACCGCGAAGGTTTACCTATGTCCGAGCCTATTATTAAACATGCAAGCAATTGGCGAAGGTTGTAACGGGTTTGGAGATTTGGTTTGACCATCTCGGCCGGTACGGCCCATCATCCGTGACACCCGCGTGTCACCACCCCCCTGCAGCGTCGTACCGAGTAAGTGGGTGCATTAACTTCAATGTTAAATGCTCGAGATGGTGGCGATGGTGCTGCTGCTGCTTCTGCTTCCATTGAACGCGATCGTGTGTCAAGGTTTTGATTTGATTAAGTGTGATCTTTCCTGTTGAGCGACTAATTTCTTGAGCAGGTTTTTGTTGTTGTTCGGTGAAACTTTTGCCGCGGAGTTGGGCTTTTTTCATGCCGATCGTTTCCTGATTCGTTTCGTGAGGGCCGTGAGCTTGCACGCGAACACTTTATGGGTAGTAATGGAATAGAATTTACTCCTTCTTTGGAGCACCATCGTCGCATGCTGGAGTAATTAACTGGCTTTAATTATTAACCATTTTTATTCTGAAGAAAAAGAACATTTCCCTACAGCTGGTGTCATGACAATTAGTGAGAATTTAATTATCGATTCATTAATTATCGTTAAATCGGCACAGGAACAAAACAAAAGCACCATAAATCGGTAGTTGAACTCTCCAAAAGGGTAATTAGGAGATACTTTTACGTCATACGATCACACACACGCAGTGAGATCGCTATTAAGAAGATGTTTTTAACGCCAACAGGGATAGAAATCACCCTCCTCTCGGCTCTACCAATACTATCGGACCGATCTCTGAACGATGTGATTCGACCACCATTCTTCTTTTCAAAACCATCAACGCCAACAACGTGCACTTCCGCGTGCATTGGCATTGTTGTTTGTACCGAACCGAAATCCACAAAAACGGCGCATTTGCATACGACAAAAAAAGCCCAATTTTTCAACCACCCAGTTGCTTATCTGTGCTTTACCCTTTCTACACTACGTGCACTCCCTCTATCGCAATACCATCTCGTGCCATTGTTGCTACGGGGTTGTTGGGGAGTGGGCAAGTTTGGAAAAGGTAGGGGGAGCAGTGGCATGCATGCAGAAGAAAGGGCTGGTGTACGCGTGTTCCGGTGGTGTTACTGACGGTGTTACTTACTTCAGATCGGCAAGTTGACAGCCCAGGAAGTTCAGAACGGTCGACGAAAAGATGAAACTGGAGAACATGGTGAACAGGCCGGCGATACCTGAAAAGAAGTACAAAAAGGGAAGAGAGAAAGAGAGAGAGAGAGAGAGAGAGAGAGAGAGAGAGAGAGAGAGAGAGCGAAAGAGAGAGAAAGAAACAACAACAGAATTTATAAACAGCATCTTCATTAGTGTTGAAATTGTATCCCTCTCTGGGTTGTTCTCAACCGATTCTCATGCAAAGTGACCGGAAGGTGTACCTATGCCTGTCATCACAGATGGAAATGTTGGAACATTCAATGTGAAAGGTTAAACCTATGCTCCCACTTCCTGTGTATTATTAAGCCCACAAAACGATACGACCCGAAAGCGACCAAGGACGATGCTTTTGCAAGCAAACGCTACATTCGTATTCGCGCACAATGACCGCAGCCACGACGTCGCTCGGTGCCGCGGTGCGTTGTTTGTTTGCTAATTGAACAGCTTCGGCGAGCGGGTTCTTCCGGAATTATGAGCGTTTCAAGTGAAGGAAAAAAAAAGGCCCCACGAGAAACCACACTATCACAACAAACCACAGAGGGTTGATCGTGACCAACCGTGATCAATGCTTCGCTTCTTGCGCCACACCACATAGTCCGAACTCGCGCACCCAAATGATACGCACACGGGTACACTGGTCCGGTGGTTTCAAGGTTATCAAATTCCCGTACAAAATTTGTGCGTCTTTTTCTTTTTCTTTCGTTTTTTGGCAACATCTTGCTCCAAGGTAACGTCGCCAAACGGCGCCAAACACCATGTAGGCGCGCGATTAGCCAATTCGAGCAGGTCGAGCGTACAATATCAACACATCCGTGCTACCCCGTGTGGGTAACGGTTTCCTCAAGGGATGAAAAAACGCATCAACCGACCGTGGTGGTGGTGTTGTGCACGGGACGGGATTTTCACGGTCACATCCACCATGGCCAAACAATCCCTGGCCTTTCCACACCGGTACGGGGCGGACAAATAGGGGAAAGTTACTCGCCAACAGATCTGTCCAGGTGAAGCTGGCCAGAGCGCGAAATCGATTCGGGGCGATCGGTAGCCGGGCAAGCGGGGAAAACTAACGTGCAGTAAACAGGCAGGCAAAGTGTGGCGTACGATTGCCACTTTCGTGCTACACCACACTCGTGTGCACATTATGTTCTCTGTGCATGGTGATGTTATGCAAATGAAGGCCAGCCGGCTAACGTGCATGTATAACTGTAGCTGCACCTCTGTTCTCATCCATATGCAGCAGAGATTTGCTGACGAACCTCATGGTGATGTCCCGGAATGGAATGAGGTGATGATTTATTGCCTGACACGATACGATTGTCTTTATGATAAGCATTTACTTTTTTACTATTTACAGTTATTTGAAGTGAATTGTTAACGATTGACTGTTTTAGTATGTTTGAGTTTCTTTGGACTATATGGCACCCTTTTTGGACAGGCTCCTTGGAAATTCCTGTTACATTTGTCAAACAAGGGTGCTATAGAGTTCAATTCCCATTACATTAAGCTCATTTCATGTAAGAAAGAGTCAATAAAGTGCTCCACAGCTATGAGAACTCCTGGAAAATCCTGTAACGAATTATAGTGATTACTCCGTCCAACAAATCATATTAGTTCGTTTTTCTAGCGAATTTGTAACCTTCAATTGAAATGAATTGCATTTAAACGTAACTGGAATTAGTTGTGGAATTTATTAATAACTGATTTAACAAGCCTTTAGAACTGAGTTATTTTGCCTCATCCACACTTCCTTACTGTACTGATGGAGAGCTAAAAGAGGTCCAAATCATAACTTTACAGTGAAGGCTTTAGTTTACGAGTTTATACATGATCATATCTCATTCAAAACTGCTGCTTTATTTGCAATCATAAATAAGCGTTAGCCAATAATGTTTTAGTAAATTCAAGAATGGATTAATGCATGTTTTTTCCTTTTTTACGTGATAAATATCTGAGAAATTTATAAGCGGATTTGAATTCTTCTATTGGTAAACTAAACAATAAACATTCAAAGTTGAAATATTATACAAGTTCGTGAATGGTAAGTCTCTGCACAGCTTTCCATACACATACATCACCGCGTACAATAAAAGTGTACTGGGCACAGACAAAGGTTCCCGTTAGAAACCACTCTCACCCGCTGGCAGAGTACGTATAAGCAAGCGCTCGGTTTATCGCGCTAAAGTCACGCCAAAGTCGCGCGTAACAAAGCAGATGGGGCGCGCATACACATTTCGCTTTTCAAAAAACGCTTTTAAGGAAATATCGCTGCTTCGGCGGAATCCGGAAGATCCCACAAGCGTACGCGCACTGCAGCACACAGGGCCGTGAGGCGTGTTAGACCACGCCAAAAGCAACGGCCCACGCGCTTGTCATCGTTACCTAGCCATGCGCTAATGGCGTGGCCTTCGTTGCGCTTATTTGTATGTGTGCTGTGCGCATCGTCGTCCAATTGCGAGAGAGCCACACGATATGGCGGCACGGCACCCAACCACCGCGTGGAGACCGCAAACCCGGGAAGAAAGCATGGGGACCTCTCCACCCCATATCATGACGGTGGCTCGCCCGCTTTCCTCCCTTTTCCCCCCGCTGGAACCTCCAGTACCAGATTCCGAAAGTGGCCAAAAATGTAGCGGGAGGGCAATGCGCAGCAACGCAACGCAATATAGAAAACAAACCTTCCCCCCCCCAAACACTTGCACATCGACAACATCGACCATCAGGCCCGTCAGGTTTGGTGGAATGTGGCCGATGTGCGTGTACGACGACGGCGACGCCGCTGCCGCCTGTGCATGTGCTGCGGGTGTTCGCCGCGGTTGGTTACTTTCTCCGCAAATACTCGTTTTTCGGACGCTTCGGTGCGGTGCTGTGGGGTGAAGAAATTTTGCAAACAAAGTGAGAGAGAAAGAGAGGCAGAGAGAGAGAGTGAGAAGGAGTGTGAGTGTTGAGAAAAAGAGAGCGAGAGAATGAAAAAAAAAAACCTACACCCTTTACACTGCCGCGCAACAAAATGGTGCGATCCTTGCGCTTGGCGTCCGGTCATGCGTGCACTTTGTATGCCTGTGCCCGACCCGACCCGCACCAAAGCCCGTTTGGATTTGCAGTTACACTGTACGCCAACGAAGCGCTCCCCAATATTAGAGCTGGCTGTCCATTGCTGCTTAGTTATGTAGCAATTTATCAGCCTCAGCCCATTAACTGCTACTCAAAAGCGGCTTGTCACCTTGCGGGAAACGTTTCTCTCGGCGCGGTTGGATTTGTGGCGCTGGTTTTGCGCACCGTCCGGTCCCACGCCGCCAGCGAGATGATCGATGATTGTTATCAACAACGGTTTAGCGGCACTTTACCACCGACAACACCGTGAAGTCCCGATGTCATCGGCAAGATGACGATCCTCCGATTTTAGGGGCCACCCCCTTCCCGTTCTCTTGTCCGTCTGTTTGCTTACGCAATGTTGTTTTGTAGCGTGCATGCGGGACCCCCTAGGAGCTATCAGTATAAACGCTGTTTTGCCTCCGCTTCGTTCGCTAATGCGCGTCAGCAGACCGTGACAAATGCAAGCGCGCGCGCGCGCGCTTGAGATTGCAGTGGAAAAAATTTCCCTTTCGTTATATAGCGGCAAACAAGGCGAGCAAACGAAGTGCAGCAAACGAGCTAAGCGCATGAGGTGAGATAGAGCTCTAGCGCATAGGGCCGGCCGTTTGATGAGTGGCTGATTGGGATGTGGTTTTTAAAGCGACGAATCGTGAGGCGATTTCGGGACGACGTGAGGCTCTTAAATCAGTGTAAAACGATTCATTTAACAATTCACTTGCAGCAGGTTATGTGTTAATTGCCAAGCAATGGAACACAAAATGCTTTTGTTCTTGTTTGAGCGTGAAAAAAAAGCTTTTACAGTGTGATCAACACTGATGGTAGAACTAATGCGATTTAAGCAAATGAAGACTTTAGTAGCAAAATAAATCGTTTAAAAACAAACCACATACTAAAATATTTATTGTATGGTCTTGGTATGGCAAAACGACTTCCACAAATTTGAATTAGTAAAT
Source organism: Anopheles melas (assembly GCA_000473525.2). Lineage (NCBI taxonomy): Eukaryota > Metazoa > Arthropoda > Insecta > Diptera > Culicidae > Anopheles > Anopheles melas. Next base: position 4,146 of record AXCO02003883.1, on the reverse strand, counting down.
GGTTATAGAAAATGAGAATTACTTGCAAAAATTCCATTTTTGGCAATTACAACTCGTAGTTACCGTGAGATAATTTACAGTTATATCTGGCAACTGACAACGAATGTTTCCTTCTTCCTCTATACGAGATGAATGAACAAATCGATACAGTCAAACGAACGAACACCACGAGTACGACGCGATCCGAGCCGTAACTAGCACGGCGAGATCGCTTGCGTGTGACACGGAATGTCAATGTCGTGTCGACTGATCGACGGCCGCCCACCATAACCGAAACGCTGACCATCGAAACTGCCACTGCCACCAGCCTAGACGCCTCACCCCAGCCGCGTCATTAGCGTGGTGAAAGCGTCCGAAAAAAGATGATCCAGCACACCGATCCGAGCTGCGCAAAACACACGCGGTAGAGCAGAGGAAAAAAAGGCAAACAAATCAGCCATCCCATCCAGTCAAAAACGAACCGGAAGTCCGGAATTTGAGGTTAAATTCGCTCGTCCAACTCATTAGCGCTCTCTACGACCCGGTTTCTGCTTCTACATTGTGTGTGTGCGCCGATTGAACTTTTGTTTTCCATTTGGGTGTATATTAATTTTAATAAACCCTCCAATGACCCCAAATTGAAGCGTGTTTCGGTGCCACAAACCAGTGCGATCCTGGCACACGCACACACACACACACACACACACACACACACATACGTGGACAATAGATATAAAGCGAGTTTCCGCCCCGGATCGGATATGATGGCCAGTAGCGAAGACAGTGGTGCGTTTGATTATGCGTTTAAAACATTGGAAAGGTGCCAGCGCACAGCCTCTGAGCGGATCTAGCCGAGCGGCAGAGCCTAACGCGCTACGCTACGCGCTGGTGTGCGTGTGATGCGGCGTGGCCCCATATCTAAAGTGGGTCAGTGATCGTTCGGTGCACCCGGCGTATTGTAAGCGTGCCGGGTGGGGAGAAGTAGTTTGGTGGTCACCAACGATCGATCGAGCGGCGATCGTGACCGAATGGATCATTCTTGTATTTTTATTTTTTGCATCTTTCTCTCTTTCTCTCTCTCTCTTGTGTCGATCTCGTAACCACTCACGTGCATGTTGCACAGGTCCGCGCGTACATGTCTCACCAACACTAGAGTAGCTAACATCCTAAGTCAGTTTGAGAAAAAAAAATTAAATAAAATCGACCGCTGCATAGTTGCTTGACCTTGTTTTACGGTCGCTCGTAAAAACGTCTCTTTTCACATGTGCAGCTCACCACATGCACTGCTTGATGTTAAAACGTGCCGCAAACTCTGCGCACACCGACACAGAGAGTCAGGAAGATATGATATGTTGCTACCCCTTCGTTGCTATCGGTTCATGCTTTACCGTTTAACGACACGGTTTTACATTGATCGACTGATTTAAATATTGATCGAAGGATACATTTAAATACCAAACACGAAAAGGGTGCAATGACGCAATACAGCTAAATTATTACTTCGGCTCATTTTGGGACGGGTTCTTCTTCAGCATTCTCACCAAACAGTCAACGCGCATTCTTTTACCAATCCGCCAGCTATTGGTTCACCTGGGCCTGGTGGCATAAAATTCCGATCAGAAGATTTGTTTTTTCACCCTCAAAAACGTTTTGTGACGTCAGCACAAATAGTCCGCTTGGCAACTGCCGTTCCAAGTCTTTAAACCGGTTTATTCCAAACCCTCCGGCGTGCACAGCGGGTGCGCCCGCGCTCGTGTTTACGATATTCTAACGAAATCCAAGATCAATTATCATTTCTTTATGTTTTCGCCCCTCGCATCGTGACCAGCGATGCTATAATGTGGTGACGATAATTTATGCACACAGAACATTGTATAATACGGCGTGGGGTAAATTTAATTGTTTGATTTGTTTCGCTGCGACAGACTTACCGCCAGCGAATGGAACAGAAAATCGGCCCGTGATTAAGCATAAATTAAGTAACGCACAGTTCTTGTGGCTAATGAGGACTACAGCACGCATCTTTGTGTCTACCAAAAATGGGCTGTGCTTCTCTCCCAATTCACACTGCTCACGGTCGAAAATGTCTCCAAACCGAGCCTGTTCACGCCGTCGCACATGGCTGATGACGAAAGCGAACCACACAGCTGACGACTTCAACGATACCGTCGACGCGAAACGCAATCACCAAATGTACGTACGCACCACTTTATATGAGCAATTCAAACGTGCACATACGCACACAGACGCGTACACGGTTTTCGATCATTTTATTCCCCATCCGCGTTCGGGCAATTAAAACGGGCGTTAGATTTCACTTTTTTACGACACCGCCCACCGACCATCCTGCAAAAACCCCATCCCGCCATCCATTGGAAGTATGACATAAGCCGCACCACAACAACCCGCCCGCAGAGCAGAGCAGAGCATATCAACTGAGCAAATAGTGGAGCAATTAAAATTGGATACTTTAGCCCGTTTTCTTTTGCTTTTCTTTTCTTTTCTTTCTGCGGTACCACTCGTACCAGTATTGCACACGTAGTTGCATCCATCATCTTCGCCAGAGGTATCTTCATCGGTGGCGCGCGATCAGATCAGCGACGTTCCAACAGAAAGGGTAAATGGCGGTGTCATTAGTGACGTCACCGTGCAGTGGCATCGGGGCAGCACACATGTGGTTGCGAAACCGGGAGAGTTCGCGCTGCCTCGACGTGAAGAAGCCACGCGAACGCACCCCGATGATGGTTCGTGTGGCCATTTGGATTGGCCGCATCGATTGGCGGCTGTTGGATGAACTGGTCGGTAAAGCGACGAGGGAGTGTGTGCATGCATGCTTCAAATCCCGACGTGCTTGTCAGCGATAGAAAACAAAAAAAAAAGGCAAAGTGAATGGCACAATTTAGCCGGTTTGCATTTGTAGTGATTTTTGTTCAATATCCCTTCTCTGCGGTGCAGGATCTGTTTGTGTGAGGGGAAAAACTTCAAGGAACACACAAGCCAACAGTGCCGCATTTCGAACCGGTCAAACAATCAATCATCCAACGCCACCCACCCATCCAGTCACTGCCTGATTGATGTAATGGATTTAAAGGTTTGCGCTTGTGTGTTTTTAAAGGAGTTTTTCTTTTTGGTTCGTTCCAAAGCCGTGCGTGCTTTGCATTGGTCGGTGGTGAAGTGTAGTTATGCTACTAATTATGTAAAATATGCTTATGCACCGTGCTTGGGCGGTTGAGTCTGTCTGAGCGATGGGTTCGGTAATGAAAGGGAAATCAGAAATTGAGTTATCTGATCGAAAAAAAAACTCAACAAATCGTTACAATTGATACCGTTGACGGCACCAGCTTATTGCTTTGGGATGGGGTTTCTCTTTTGAATTCTTTCGTTCATTTGCGCTTTTGTTCAACCCTATTTCCACGATCTGGGCTGATTCAGAATCTATGCAAATCGTGCTCAAAAATTTGCATTCCATTTGCGTCATTTAGCACCGCTTCCGCTTGTGCTCGAATGAGTAGCTTAGGATTTAGCATGGCGATAAAAATTTAGTATGGGTATTTGCTCTTAAAAACAAACCGATTGCTTAGAACGAAGCCAACCCATTCCCAGCACCCCAGATTCCTGTTAATGTGAGCACAAACAATGGTAAAACCAACGTAAAAGTGATGTGATATTTACTATACCATTCCTTCCTAACAGCATCAATTTCTTTCCGCCGAACAAAGGCTAGCAAGGACTTCAGCGACAGGGTATATCAAAAGATTAATTGCTTTCCACCTAGCAACATGTAAGCGAGAACTGTCCTCGGTGCAGTTTCCATCGGGAAAATCCCAGTTTCCTGTTCTTCCAGTTTCAGGACAACAACCTTTCACTGGCAGCTCGATCCCGCTCGCTCTGCCAGAGTATGCAACGAATGCAGTTACACTGAAGACACATAACGAAAGGTCCTCACATACAGGTTGAAAACGATTGTTTCTTTCTCTGTCTCTCCGTAGAAGGCAATAAAAATAAAGCAAAACAACCATTATTAAGACACCCAGCAAGCCCCTTGGGTTGTATGCCGCGCCAGAACAAAACCGAACGGCATTGAACAGCGGCGATAAAGCGCAATCTTCGCCGTGCCTGGTTTGACGTCATTGGCACCAGAGGTTCTTTGCAGAAGGGGGGGGGGGG
>KI920308.1:6770-28578 GCA_000473525.2 Anopheles melas | reverse complement strand
GACGCAGGTCGCACGGAGGTAGCCAAGTGTACATTGTAGCATGCACATTAAAAACCGAACGGTTTCGTTGTCACCGTGTGAGGGTGGATTGGGGGTGATGTGGGAGGGTGTGTGTGTGTGTGTGTGTGTGTGTGTGTGTGTGCTTCGCTCCGGGCGGCAGGTTCCATTTCCTTCCAATATCCTGACGGATGGTGGGGCTCTATTGAATTTCCACGAGTGGCCACGATTCATGATTATGGTCCGTTGAAGCCGGTGCATACCAGCGCCATACGGTAAAGGGTAATAAATTTGCTCCCCCTAGCCGGTTGAGCGTCTAGGCGAGTGCTGTGCTTTTAGCTCTCGCTCAGCATGGCCCCAACGGACTTTGGCTTGCGGTTGGCCAAAGCTGTCGTCTTTGGGCACGATGGAGACCGTTGCCACTGTGTTTGGCTGTGTATGTGTGTGAGTGTATTTATGTGCGTGTGAGATGTGGGAATGCAACTCAGCCAGTCGGCGTAATCTGAGGCGTGCTGCACTCTCTCTATGTGTAATAAATGCAAGCTGAGATCGCTTTTCAGTGCGGCTTTAAAAATCGTGCGAGATATGTAGGAGAAAGATTTCTGCAAAAGATTCACCAGCCTCTGGCATACCCTTTCCAATAACATTTAAAGAACTGCAGTAAATGTTACCGGCATTGAAGAAGAAGCTCGATGGGAGACGTTTTTCATGTGTGCTGGAAGACTGATGATGTAACAAAGCAGAAGACATTGTAGCGGGAGGTGCATTCTGCGCTTATGATTTATTGCAGCGGTGCCAGATTTCTCCTACTTTGGGGTAGCATTTAATGGATGTTTTAAATTTATTTGTATGATTTTTTGTGGTTTTATTCTTATGTTATTTTTTATTATAAAAATAGCATAATCCATAACATTGAACTACCGAACTGATTATCACTTTTTGTAACTCGGATTTACTACTTCTTGTTAGGATATTTGCACAAATGTCGTCAATTATATATTGTTATTTATTGTTTTGACAGCCCGGCGATATAAAAAATGGTAAAAACATCTGATATTCCTTTTCATGCTAACAGCAATATATAAAAACAATCCTTTATTGTAGTAAAATTTATAAAATTTTCAGTTGAACATCTTAAGTAGTGGAGAGATAAAAACATTCACAATGTTATTTAATTTCGAAATAGTAAACAGTATCATAACAATGTGAATAGTACACCTTTTTATTCGTATAAGGTTGTTTCTTTAGTTTTTTGCTCTTTAGTCTAGCTTTTACTGCTACTGGTTTAAATGACAGCATTGTTTAGTTTGATTTACTACTTCTTGTTAGTAACAAGATGTATTTATAACAGCATTGATGACATTGATCTTCAGAGCAGATAACTTTACAAGTCATCTTCATAAGTTGAATAAACGCACTTATTAGATTGGTTACGAACAATTACGCCCAAGTAGCTTCAAGCACACAGGCACTCCAAGTAGATGAATCGGGCAACCTTGGAAGGTTCCCAAACCCCAACAGCCACTCAGCAAAAATCCGCTCTGTGAATGCATTTGCACCGTGCGCTCGCAAATTGCTACATTGTTTTATGCGTTTCGTATCGCATGCAGTAAATAATATAGCTGATTGTCTCTTTGTGATTGATTCGAAATCTTGCACCGGATAGCACACAAAGAAAGCTCCCGTAAACCCCCGTCAGCATCGTCAGCCAGTAGCCGGTGGCAGTTTTTTTTTATCACACCGTCGTAAATTTTACAACCATAAACCCATTCACAAGCAACCGTTTGCAACAAACGACACGACTTTCGTTTATGCTGGCGGATTAACGGAGGGCACATTATTATGACTTCGCCTGCGCTTAACGGACAGGCACTCGGTGTCCAACGCCTGTCCGCCACCGGGCAGCGGTTCCGGAAGGCTAGAAAAGTAATTCATTAGGCATGGTACGATGTCTTTGCGCCGTCTGCCACGGGGCATGTGTTGTAGCGTATCGTTGCGAAAAGTTACGAGTCAGTAGAAGATTGTGCAGGCATTAAACTAAGCTTATCTTAATCGGCTTTTGGACCGGCCAGGGCCAGTTCCGGGGAAATATGGTTAGCATCTGACATCGATGAATAACGGTTTCGGGGGTTAAAAAGGAGAGAATATACTCCATTGCCCGTAGCAGCTAGTTCGTAAATTGGCTGAGGACAAATGAATATTGGCATACGTTATAGCTGTGTTGTAAAGGAACCACAGCATCTTAATGTGTTGGATTTTGTTAGAAGAACAATATTTACATTTGCCAGCACGCCTGCGTGTGTGGGGTAATATGAAAATAGTTTTTCAACTTCATTTCTCACAAAGATATGGAAAAGGAGTTCAGTTCAGCAATCTTCACATCTACATAAAACAAGCCGGAAAAAGTTGCTGAAGCAAATCCTTTCCGTATGCATAGCCCAGCACAATTGGGCCAATAAAAGCTGACAGCATGCTGCCACGCTCTCTACTGATTTTTCCTCTTTGCTCTCTTTGCAGCTCGTTTCTATTCAAATGAATTTAAATAGCTGTCAACAGTACAACGGACCAGCAGGCGAACCGAGTAGTAGCAAAATGGCATAAGAAATGTGGCTTCATTTTTCTGCCCCCGACTCTATGCCGGACCGAAGCGAAAGGGTTTCCCCTTAACCGCGCGATAAGCGCAAACCGCACTACACAACCGTCTATCCACTATGGCTTCAGCTCGTATTTACATCCATAAATCGTTACCAATGCTGCTGCACGTTTCCGTTGGGCAGGGGGTTTTGTTTCAAGGCACGATACAGGGCGTACCGCTGTGATCGTTGCTTTAAGATAAACATTATAACGCTGCCAATAAACTCCCCGCTGTGACTAATCGAGCCTGATGATGGAGGCGCCCAGTACTTCACGCGACGCAAGACGCTGTACGGTAAGGTTATTCCTTTAATGTATGCACAACAAGCCAACAAGCAAAGGGGGAGGATATGCACCCTTTAAAATCAGAAACTGCTTTCCCGTGACACTGGAGGAGTTGGTTTGGTCGAGCGGAAGATGGTTGCATGTGCAAATATACACATAAGCCTTTCCTGTGCAGCAGTGCTACGAACGATAGTGGAACTGGCGCGATAGTGGTGTAGTAGACCCACAGGTGGCATGGATAATGGAGCAACGGAATGGTGTTGAGTCACGAACGTCGACCGGCGGTGGTGCTGACGAGGTACATTAGTGACAGGAAAGCACACAATAGTGCGCTATTGTGGTTGCGAAAGGGAATTTCAGGGTGAATATCTTATTTAAGCGCGTCAGGAAACATTACCTTGTATGCAACTTTCTACAGTCGGTGTCTATTTGCAGAAACGTAAAATTATGAGTTAGTTTTGAACACATTAACTTAATTTTCTATTTGATATTCTAAAACAAAATTCTCAAATTACTAGACAACATGCAAATTCAAGCAAAAAGAAGCAAACAAAGCATTTTGTTTTAATTTTTTTTACTATCCATCTTCTCTTATCTGTTCTTCATCGGCTTGAGCTTCACTGTATGGAAACTTTCGCACTATGATCCGATAAGCATGCCAACAATCCCATCAACACATTTGTTCACGCGGTAAAGGCTGTTTGCGTGCCGCTGCTGCTTCATTTTTCAACGCCACAACCAAAGTGCAACCGGAAACCGATACCGCCACCACTAATGCGAAATGATTGACGTGGCATACCGCGACCTCCACCCCCTTTCCCGATTGCCATGATCGCAGCGCTGTGCAGGATGGCGTGAAAAATGTAAATTTAATTATTGCTGTAAATGATTCAATCATTTATGCTGCTGCTTCGCTTGTTAGCCTCTCTTTCGTCGTCCGTGTGCACTACTTGGTACAGCGGCCGTTCATTTGAGGTGCGTTAAACCAGCGTTATGTGAGTGTGTGTGTGCGTATTGGTGCCACACATGAGTGTTAAAGTGGGAAAACGAACGGCAACAACTCGCTTGCAGGCACAGCGAACTTATCGAACATGCACCACCGGATACGTCGATGGCGTGCATACGAATGGTGTTGATGGATCAGCGCCATCAACCCGTTGATTGGGTCATTTGGATCAAGGATAAAATGGTAAAACCCGAATGAAGCAGGGTCAGTTTTGTGTTCGCATCGATTGAATGGCGATACATCATTCATCCGAAAGCGATCTGAAAGGTTCCAGTGTGAAACATAAAAACAGAAGCCGGGAACGAATTTTCCACCATGCATCCGGCTGGCAGTGGCCGTTCCGATTTTGCCGTCTCATTAAATCGTGCTCGTGTAAAAGTTTTTACTCTCTCAGCTTCGTCTCGTCGCTGAACACACACAAACAAACACCTCTGGCATTTACTTCTCTCCCACTGACTGTGTGTCCAAAGATGGTAGGAAAACAGTGCGATTGAACGTAATGATAAATTGATTCGTAATTAATTTTCTCAGCTTCTCGCTCCATCGTCTCCGGTGCTGCTGCGGTATTGTTGGATGGTGCAGTGCGGGTTTTCTTGCAGCACGGAGATAGCCAAGAACAAGCAGAACAGCTAGCAAAGTGTGCATTTTTTCTCAGCCCCACCGCTCGAGGGCGATTGAACGTTGCTTAATGTTTTGGAACAGTTTGAAATGAGTTAAGAAATATTAATCGACACCGGCCAGTGATACAGACAGTGGCGTGAAAGGCGTGCAAGGGTAAATTGATGTTGTTTATGTTATGGCTGTCGTACCGCGTTATCTCTTGCTTTTATAGGTTCAATCGAGGGGACGATAACATTCGTTCTAATGAGAAACTTAAAAGTTTGCATTAATATTAAGTTTAATTAATTTAAAACACTTGATTTTGCTAAAAACTAAACAACAGTTTCTGAAAGAGAGACGGTTGATTTTCATACACAAAGCAACATGAAGCTAAAACGCTTTTATCTTTCTAACTGCATAACTTGAATTGTTTTTGTATCGCGTTCTTTTTTGTTCTTTCCCAGCGATAAATTCACATTCCTTTCGCATTTTATTGATATTAACCCCCGAGAAAGGTATTCATCCCGTTGCGAGAAAGGCAAACCCTTCTGGCCAAGTAGAACATAAATATTTGCTTTGTATTCATTCCGGGAAGGGTCCGCTGGGTGTGAAAACAGTTCGAACCCAACTTTTCAATCTAAGAACATCTGTGCTTATTGAGCGATTTTCCAATGTATTGGAATGAAATTTCTAGCGATTGAGACCGTTTCTTAAAGTTGTGTTGATTTTTGACTCAGCAGGAAAGATATCAAGAGAAAAAATGTAGTTTTTGGAAGAAAGAATAAAATAAAAATTGATTCCCGGTGTAGAATTTTCCAAGCCTACCGATTACGTTGGCTATTCATTTCACACGCCATGTTGCGATGAAGCTTCAATTGAGTGAAATTCGACAAAATGAAAATGAAAGTTTATCCCCAAAACAATTTCACCACATCGTATCAACGCAATGAAACAGCTTGAAAAATCCCCAAACACTAATTGGATGCTTAAACCAATCACGTCTGTATAGGGCAAATTGATTGGCATGGTTACGGCTGGCGCACTCGAGAGCGATCGGGTACGCGCCACGCGGGATCAGTGGCTGGAAAATTCGTAGCATGTAAATAATTTTCCCCACCATGCCCCAGCATTTCCATAACTCCTCGTAACTGCGATTATCTCAATCGAAATTGGACTGAAAATGGTGCCGCATGCGGGGAGCGGGTTTTAAATTTACGACGTATGTGTCGAGCGGAGTAAACAAACGCACTGCGGGTGCCGAAAGAGCAATCTAATCTCATCGAATCGATCGGTAATTGACCTTTGTGGTCGAATTGGCGGTTCGATGGCCGATACTGTGCATGGTTACCGTTTGCCTTGGCCACCCGATTTCGGAAGGTGCTAGCATCTCATTAGAATTTATTGATCTACACGGCCGAGAAATGTTTGCCATGGCGCTGAAGTGCTCACGTCACGCGGGGGATTCGTCTTGGGCTGTATTACACCGCACACCAGGAGGGAGGGGTCAAAAGGGCGAGAAATTACATTGCATTTCAGCTAATTCGATTACCGGATACGATGCTGTTCGGTGCAGTGGTTCACATAATTGATGCTTGGTGGCTTCGACTTAAACTTTGAACCGTTAATTATGGTCTTGGGTTATGATGGGTTTGAATGGGCCACTCGTCATGGATAATGTTCGGGTTTACTATGATTAAGGTTGGGAATTCCATCTTACCTACGGGAAGATGATTTCTAGGGATGGTTTACTTATATTAAATGTATTCCACTGATTGTGTCTAAAGCATCGGTTTTAAGTAAACCAATAACATCAAACACAATAAATTTGAAGCTCTTGATAAATGTCAGTCACGATCAATACACTCCAGCCGTGCGACATTTGAAAACTGGTTAGTTTTACGTCTGTTTTTAAGCTGACCCAGCATCAAATAGCATTTACAAATTGTGTCTGGTGTAAGTGGTTTGATGAAAATGGACCTTTTTTCATTGTCATGGGGTTAAACGGCTCAGAAGCTCTTGCAGCTTATAGAATAATTTCACAAAATTCTCCGCTCTCAAAATTGCCAGAATTTAATTTAATCGAAATTTTAATTATTTCATTTGTTATCTGCACAATTTATTACAATAGCACAATTAATCCTCGGGTACAATTTATTAGGTTTTGCCTCAGCCACAGTGGGTGGAGCATTTGAATCCGTTTTGTTATTTTTTATTTTATTGCTTGTAATTCGTAAGTACCTTATTTATACTTATTTTGAAGGAAGTTAAACTTATTATTACCGTTTGTGATGGCTAAAAATGTGATCGAACTGTTTCGAGTCATACTTTTTAAAGAGCTCGACCAACCAGCAGTATAAAATTAACATTTCTTCGAAATACTTTACAAACAATACTGTCAAAGTGGTGGTAAATTAAGTGCCTTTCAGCACTCTGCCCCGTGAACCACAATGCCAAGCAATTAAAACGTTTATACAAGCGTATGCCCTTTTCGGTTGCATTGTTTGCCATAATCGAGTGAAAGTGTTTCTCACCTTTTCAAAAGCCGGTAAGAAAATGTCATTGCTTCAATGCCCACAGTGGCAGCAAACCCGTCGTTAACAAAGATTGATGAGTTTGCATCAAGTGTGCTAACTAACCTTTTTTCCATAAACGAAGAATGGTAAACTCCGCCCATCGGTCGGGCACGGATACGACCCTTCAGCAGCATCGGTTAAAACCATAGGCCGGGCCCCGAAGCAGCTAGCTTATTGTAGGCGAAACAAATTTCTCCAGCCTCCCCCAGGGGTATGTCAAGGACATTACTGAACAAGGGCGAACGCAATGCAACACAAAAAAAAAACAAACGAAAAGGATGATAGAAATTGTCAGCCCAAAGGTACGGCGCTGGACCTAGCCGTGTCAGGTGAGGCTGGGCTTTGCTCCGTTGTTTCACTCGTTGGGTTTTGGGTGTGTTTGTGTGTGTGTGTGCACTTTCCTCAACCGAACAGTAACTGACTGGAACATGATTGATTAGATCTAAATTTGAACTTTTGCGTGGTCGGCCCCCGCAAGTGTACCTGTCTGACCTGTCTCCTGCCGCCTTCAATACGGCTGGGCGCTGGCGTACTGTTTTCCAATCGACAAGATTGGCTGACGAGCACTCACTCGAGGGACAGGGAAACATTTGCTGGCCCGTGGGTTGTTCGGTAACGGGACAAGAGCTGCCCATCCGGGGGCTGATTAGGCACGACATGACTTTGCACGGGAATGGGAATGCGGACGGAATGCCACGGAGGGATGAAACTAAACAACAATTGATCACTGTCAGGAAGATTGAATTTGAGGACTAGTTTTAAGCCCGTGGTACGTGCCCAGTCACGTCACCAGTAACTATAATGTCTGTCCTTTCAATCAGCTGGTGGTGATTTATTTGATCATATCGCGGCAGCGCGTCAATATTGACCAAACATTCCATGGTTTACTTTTAGACAGAAAAATTTGTGTGCAGAGGAAGTTTCGTTTTGAAATCTGCTAGAATGGATTCAAAACGAAACGAGTGCAAGTGTATTATACTGCTGATGTAATGATTTCAACCATCTCATGGATCAGTGACTTTTAATTTACTTCCGCTTCCCCTTTTTGATATCGTAATCCCTTTGCGAATGGCTTATTGCACGGTTCAATCAAAAACAATCACTTGCATGATACCGCGTTAATGGGTTAATTCCTATAGCAATATTTTCTCTGCAACCGTCAACTGGAAATTAAAGCTCATAATCACCTGATATGGTGCAGCGCACGTGTCATATTTCATCCCGCAGGCCGCTATTAGCATGACATTCAATGAAGCGATAAATAAGTTTCTCTTTCTTTTTCCCTCATATTGAACCCAATTTATCAGCAGCTGGGAAAGTATAATTTACATCCATTGAAATGTGGTGGAAAATGGTCAAACTACTACCAAATGTAATTGGTATAAGCAATACACAAACTAAAAATGGAGTTAACTCTAATATCAAACTGTACATGATACTGTCACCAATATGGCTGATGCTGAAAGTGTCCTAACTACTGTTGGTTGTGGTTTTAAGTTTTTTTTTTAGTTTTTCACTCTCTCGTTCTCACATTCTCGATGGCTATAGCGATGCGATAAAGTAACAATAAAAAGCTGTCCAATTTAAAAAGCGATGGCATAGCACAGGCAAAACCAAACACCAACGAAGTAGAAGTTACAGGACGGTCATAGCACAATATTGACACCTACCGCATACTGCATAGAAGCAGAGGGTTATGGTTTGTTGGCTTCCACCTTTTCCCACATGCCCATACATAGTCTGCAAGATATAGACATTGATTTCGTTGCCCACTTTCTGGAAGAAGCAAAAGAGCAGCTGTCCTTTCGGCGGATGGACAGGTTATTTCGGGTTTGGCCGCAAGGTGAAAGCTGGTACTGCTGCAGTGGTTGATAAATCGATCGATCGAAACAGGTGAAAAGCATTGAACTGCAGCGGTACGGGAGCATGCAGGTAACATGTTTTGACACTTCCGGGGATGGGTGGAAAGGAATGTCATGATTTAAGCACGACCGATTTTTAAGGAAAGAGAAAGTCAAGAGAATGGTAGGTAAGATGGAAAGGAAGGAGTGCTTTGGTTACGAGGGTTCTAATTCCCAGAAGGGAAACGGATGGGATGGTACGAACGATGTTTTATCGGAATCGGAAATCGAAACAGTTTTCATTCGTATGAGGCAGGTAAATAGAGAGCTTAAACATTCGAAACAGCACTGAGATAGGGAAGCTAAAGAGTATTTTATATTACACATTGTACGCTGCTTTTATTTCGTAATGAAATGTAATAGAACGGTCCATAAAAAAGCCACACAATAAGCATCAATTCAGCATAAATCTCCAAACAATAGACAACACCACTGTTGGCTAAAGAAAGACCAAACCTTAATCCTTTGCTCTCCAAAGGGAAAGCGCACCGACGAAGGCATAATGCCTGGCGGTTGAATATTTACCGTTTATTATGCTGGATCGCCACCACATTTACTCGGAAAACAATAGCAACGACTTCATTACACTATTTCAACCAACGGGAGGGTGGAATGGTCTCCGCAAAGGAAGTTGAGCTTTTGTTGAGCTGAATTGCTTCCCGGCAACAATGGAGGCGCCTGGTAGCGCATTCGGGTGGTGCACATTGTAGCATAATTTTAAGAAAATGCTTCTACTTAATTGTAAAATAAACCATTTCAGCGCGGTTGAGGGTAGGTTTGCTAAAACTGGTCTTTTAAACACAGAGTTTTACCTACCGCTTAACCACGCTCAAATAAATGATAGGAAAGAAACAGACAGACATAAGGAGAGAACGCTCGTTGCGGGTGTGCATTTAAGCCGCAGGCTAGCAGCATTACAACTGCCTCCATGCCAGAGCTAGACAGTCAGGCTGCGATGGTAGGCAATGAATACCTTTGGCTGCATCTGATTTACTCTGCATGTTGGATGGATTTTTGTTTTTGTTTTTTTTTTTTTTTGCTGAATTTTTAATGCATCCTCAGTTGTCTATTGAAAAAGCCCGGGAAACCCACGGGGAGGGGGGGTTTCTTATAGGGAGAAGCATATTTTCCCATTCATATCCACCCAGAGGCAGTGGCTGGCATTTTATGATAATCGTAATGCCTGTGGCTTTCAGTTTAGTCGTCCACTGTACCCCATGGCCCGTGGTTGCTCGGCTCGTTCTGTTCGGTGGGATTTTATCAAAATAAATTCACCCTTATATTTTATACCCGATCCAGTGCACGGAGGTCTTCCTTACATTCTGCCCGCCGCATGCTGGTGCGTTGTGACAAACGCTTTAAAGCAGATTGGATTAGAGCCACTACAGCTGGGTGGGAGAGTGTGCACATCATCTAGCCCGCTGCTGGTGCTCTAATCTGGGCGTTCTAGGTCCGCCTTCCAGCACGGCGACTTCCAGGGCCGATAGCAGACACACAATATGAGAAAAATCATCGTCACGCAGCAAGGAAGAAGCAGTGAAATGAAAAATGAAATTTAAATAGCATGCACATTTTCAAAGCACAGCACAGAATGCAGGGAGCGGAAGCGCGCGTGATGGCTGTGCACGATTATCATTATTGCAATATTCATGAATGGGGTCGGATGAAGGTTGAAGAGTGCCGCACATCGTTCCGCACTAGAGAAATAGTTACACAATCGAGCCGAGCTATCATAAAGTGGCTGCAAAATTTTTGACACTACAGGAAGGAAGGAAAGAAAGCAATGCAGGAAAAGATGGAGGGGAGAAAAGTTCATCAATCCAAAACCGGCACGATCGGGGCGGGCCCTGGGTTGGTTTTGATTAAGGAAACTATCAGCACCATAATCATCGTTACGCGTCCGCAATCGCTCGTTTAGTGTAGCGCGGCAACGGTTTTGTTTTTCTTTTTTCTTTCTTGTGATGCGATGTGATGTTGTGCCAACGGTCGACAAGAGCAAGCTTCCTTGTTGTGAAGTAGATTGCAGTCAATCCGAAGGAAAAATCAAGTTGCTTCATTTTGCACAACTAAGAAAACAGAAGTTAATTTTGTTACCCCCTTGGTAAGTTTTACTGAGCTGGTCGTACCGGTTTTCTTTTTATTTCACTTACACGAGAGAGAGAGAGAGAGAGAGAGAGAGAGAGAGAGAGTGAGAAAGAATGAACCATTTATCCCGCAACGGGAGCGAAAAGCGCAGCATTCTCTACTTTAAAATGGAATGGAAATTGAGCTTTGCTCCATCAGCGTCGGCGGAAGTGACTGAGAGATACCTGCGTTACCATGCCAACAGCAGCATATTTAGTTGTCAGGAGTGTACGCACGCCAATCCAACTCATCGCTTTCACCCACCTGCAACCTCCAGCGCGATGATGTACCCATTATAACGTAATGCGAGCACATTGTTTTACCATCGTTCAGCAGCATCGGTATGTGATTTTGTTTTCCCATCGCACTTGTTTTGAGTTTTGTCGTAAAGTTTTTTTTTGTTTTTTTTACTTCTGGAATTTATGATTGCAATAGTGCAACGTGGTAACTCCCTTTCCCCTCGGTACGGAACTCAAGCTACCGGTTGGTGAAACTTTTTTCGTTCAAAAGATTCCTGCTCGTTTGCTCGTTTTTTTTTTCTCCTTGCCGTTCGCATACTCGGCCACAAAGTTTTCCGCTTTATTGCGAGAGAGGTTGGCGGAAAAACGGTTTTTTGCGTTCGTTGTTTGTTCGCGTATCGCGTTGCTCTTGAAACTGGGCTCAGCGATGGGACAAACTTGCAACAAAGTTTGAGCCTTGGCTCAGCTCAGAGATAGTGAATCGTGCGGCTCAGGCAATCTTCGTTATAAAATACAGACCAATGGGACCCGTACACAAATACACACACCCACCAACACAGTTCCTTGCTGAACTGTTTGTTTCCACGTTTCTTCTGCAGATGAAGTTTATTTTCTTTTCAATTTCGAACTGTCCACTTTCTCAGTTGCATTGCGAAGGTATGTTAACATGGGCCAACAGTTGAAGATGTCCGACGTGGACAGTTTTCAAGTGGCGTTTGTGGGTAGCCAAGTTCTTTAGCGCTACTTTAGCGCTGGCAGTTTTGTTTTGCCAATAGTTTGCTACTGAAATGTAAACTTTCACTGGAGTTTAATTTTTAACCCAACAAAAGTTTGTGCGACCCACATTCAAGCGTTGCTTGTGTGGGTGTTTGTGATTGTCAATTGCATTTCACTTTAAATTAACTGTAGTTTGCTGCTGTGAGTTTATCGTTCATCTTACATTTTGATGTTCAAGCACAATGTTTTAAATTAGTTCAATAGAATAAATCATTTCATCCTTCAATGGATTGACTGCAAAGATATTGAGACAAATCATTGGACAACGTGAAGTTGTCCTTAATGCAGTTTTAAACTGAAACATTTAGCAATGTTACAAAAGGATTCAATGAGATACAATTGTATTCCGATAGTGTTCAATGGTAAGTAATGAAGCGTTACAGCTGTTAGCACAGAAATGTTGTGTGCCCGTGTTGTATAAGCGATAGTTTCAAACATTCTACATTCGACTTTGACATTTGTGTTTTAATTCAAAAGATGACAACATCAATGTTGGTCTTAATGAAATCGTTTCATTTTAATCTTTTTTTAATACCTAATACTGTTAAAATAAAATTTTCCACAAACTTAATTGTATTTTACAAATGCTTTGGTATTGACTTTCGCATTACGTAATTAAAGGATGACCCCTTTTCACAGATGTGCAAGAAATCTCCCATGTCCATGTAAGAGGTTTACTATCAATTTGTTATACTAATTTTGTTTGCACCCACACATAAAAGCAACAACAAAAATCTTCGAGGTTATGCAATACAATAATGCACATGATAATCCGCCCTCCTCTTCCTTCCATCATTGTCACGATCATCCACGTTTTGTGTCAATCTCAAACGCCTATGCATTGTCAGTGCAACCATCTACCTTTCCAGCTGCCATATAATTGAAGGGCGAAAGGTGAAGGATGGTACGGCTTTGTGGCAGTTGGAATTGACATTTGACTGGCAGCATGTCACGACCAGGGATTTGTTGCTGTCTTGCATTGCACGCATGTAGGTAGGTTCAGATGGGCAGGCTTTTTTTATTTATGGAGTATTTTTTTCATTCAATTTCTCGTGAACTTAAGCATCTGGTACAATGGTACGCAAGAATGTACAGCTCGCAAATGATATTAGAAGATAATCTAATTTTGGCTTTTCTGCAGAGTTGTTTTGGAAGTTGATGAGGATTAATTCATATGATTTTGTAGATGTTGATTAATCTAATTTATGTTATCAACAATGACAAATTCTTCCAGCATATTTTAAAGCGATAAGCTCAGAGTTCTGAGGTAAGAAACACGGGTATTATTAGCGAACGATACCTGACAATTAAAAGTCATTATTTTAAATATTTTCTAAGGAATTCAGAAGAGCTACTACTTCTCAAACAAAGTGTAGAAAACGTTTAACCATTTTATATTGACCGGTTTGGTGGGCGAAACAAACTATCGTAAATTACCTTCACCAAAAGGAAGGCAACATAATGGATTGAGTCGTACCGGCAAGCTCCGGTACGATCCATGCCGGTGGTACAAAAATTATGATTTTATTTTTAACAATCACCAACAGAAACTGCCGACCGACAAATGCCACGACACTTCGGACCCATCCGGTGTCGATGACTGGCGTGAAACGGTGCTGCCTCCCAAATAAAAAAGCAATGGCTACGATAAGCGCTGGAAAGCACTACAAAAGCCGCTCGGTTCCTGTTCATCGGGGGAACTCCATCCCAGTAACCCCCTGGCATCGTTTTGGCCCTCAGCCTCCTCTTTCCTCTTGTCTCCGCTCTACAAGTGAAACGTACTGAATGCGTTTTATGAGGGCCACGGGAAGGGGAAACGTGTAGCACCGTAAAAGAAAACCCGGCGACCGGAAACTCAAATTCACCGGAATTGTTGAGTCACGAGGCCGTTCTTCCCTTGGCGCGCTGTTGCTTATCGTTATCGATCGATTTACTGAGCACAGTGGAATAGGGGGAAGGGGAATAGTGCGGCGAGCGAGTGAAGCAAACTCGACGGTACCGAGCAATTATGTAGCTTTTGCGGGGTTTGCGTTTGGCTCGTGTATGTTTGTATAGAGGCGGAGTTTGTTCTTGGTAAAATTAATGGCCCGCGGGGTGTATCACAAGATACCCACACACACACACACAAATACATACACACACGCGCGCGCACACGGGCCCAACGATTTTCTGTCCGCTCACGCACCGGGTTTTCGAGGAAATGAAGGCTGAAGTTGAAATGAAAAATGTTCTACAGTAGCAGGCTGTAACCGCAGGCCTTTTTTTTGCAGCAATAAAGGTGAACGGAAAGCTCAGTAAAATGGGAAATGGAAGAACACAACACAGCCCAATGTGTGTATGGGTCGCGTTTTATTTGCGTTACGATTTGGGCGAACAATGTTGGAATGTACATTTGTTTAATTTTGCGGATCATTTCGTACCATTTTGAGTGGTTTTTGGGTGAGATATTGTTTTTTTTTTTTCTTGCGGGAGAAATCTCCACAGGTGGAGACGTAACAATACACATTGCCACCTGGAGTTTGCTCATCTGGTGGAATTTTGGGTGGCAGCTATTGCTTGAGATCTTGCAAGCTCTTGCAAAATTGAAAGCTGATCCTGTGCTCAATGGAGAAGTATTCGTTTGTTTGCCAGAGAGAAGAAGTTATTGTGTCCTTTTCTGTGTTTTTGAGAGACTTGTGTTTTTCCTAAGAGAAGAAAAATTTCAGTACCTCGTACTACGATATTTGAGTTTGCGGTGAGATGATCGGGCAAATACATGAGATTGAATTACTTGTCCACTTATACTTAAAAACTGTCTTACTTTAACTTAAAAATAAATAAAATTGATCATCTGATGAAACATATTTGTTATTGTACCTTTGCAATAATTCCCTAGGAGGATGAAAATTTTGCGTTATGTACCTTGCTATGCGTTTTAAAAAATGTATTGCATCAGATGTGGTCGTGTAAACATATTATTGGAACTTCCGGTCGTGTAAACATCTTATTGGATGTAAACTTATAAAGGTCATAGTGGTTTCTAGGAACCACACGGTTTGATTGAAATGTGTCCGTCGTATTAATTTGATTGATTTGACGCTCTTTTACCGTCGGTTTTAGTACGTTTTCGTTGCCTGCAGATCAACAACAATTCACTGGAAAATGAGGCCGTATAAGTACTTCTAGAATTGAATGCGCATTGGGTCATAGAGTGAGTAGAATGATGCAAGTAGATGTAAAAACTCAACCCAGTAGGAAAGGGTCATACAATGTTATTCAATATATCTTTTTTTATGTCTTATTCTTTGAGAACTCTACATCAATGCTAAACCGTTGAGAGAGTATACTAATCCCAAGCCGAATTAGTCGCTCGACCACGCAAAGGCTAAATGAATAAAGGAAGTGAAATAAAGTATTTTTGTAGTGCATTTCTTTTCATCGGTAATCCAATGCTATCAGAGAGTGATAGAGTGCGTCCTATAACGTAATATACCACCTTCATCCATCCGAAATCAAAGGAAGAAAAAGATAAGTAACCATTTCTAATCGGATTTGGTTGCTATTGTTCTTTTGTGTAGCACGATTTCAAAGTTTTAAGCAATCAAGCAGAAATAAATGGAAAAAAAAATATCTTCGACTCATGCCCACCACCTGCTTGCTTGGCACCACACAAAATTAATGCTCAAATACCGCACCCAAATCCCCGCTGCATAATCAACACCATCAATCACGCGGCCCCGAAACCCTTCCAGGATATAGCCAATTAGTTGTGACCGTCTTGAGCGTCAAACAACAAGGACCATCGTTCGCTACTCATTCCCGGTCTCGGTAAGCCTTAAGATCGCGAAAAGCGGAAGTGTTTCGCATTCTAATCCCTTTGCTGTGTGCGATTATCGCTCGGGTAATTTAAGGCAAATTCTCTTTCGAGCACAACATCCGATCCTCGTGCTCGATACTCGAAGCCGCGTTGTTCTGCTTCGGTTAATTATTTCAAAGCAAATTGCACCTACCTCGTCGTCGTAGTTGTCCGCTTCCGTCATGGTGGTGCGGCGCTACGGTTCCGATGCGTTTCGTTTCCACCCGAGACGGTGTGGTGCTGTGGTCCCTGCTTTCCGCTTCCCCCTTGGGGCTAGTGACACTCACGCACGCACGGTTCGACGGTTTGTACCGAAGCGCAACAGCTCAGCGCAACCGTGGAGGGCGGGTGGAGTTCGCCGGTAGAGCAGGAGAGAGATTAGGGATGCTTTTAATTTATCGCAATTCGCAATTCGGTGCTTCACGGCTGGAAGCGTGCCAAAAGGCGAACAGCGTCGCGCCTGGAACGCTTCCGGGCGCTGTACAGGGGGGGGGGGGGGCCTGCACACACAATGCAACCGGGTAGACTCACACTCACTTACTGTGGCAATAACACCGGGTAGACACACAGAACCACACCACACAATCACAAACGCGCGCGCGTTCACAAAAGAGGAAACTTTTCCCTTTCACGAATCACCACACAAACACAAAAACGCGCCACGCAAGCCTTATCGTTACCGGGTCGAGGACCGGCGAGAGTGGGCGAAGAGATTTCAATTATAATTATCCATCAGGGCGTGACGATTTCTGCACTGCTTTTGCCCTATAAATATGTACTCATTTGCTGGTGGCGGTTCACTCACTCGCTCACTCGCTCGCTCAAGCTCGCACAGGACACGGGACCGCGCAGCACAGCACCTTGGGCGAAAAGGGGACCGCTTTTCATCACTTTATTTTTCCGCGCGATTTACGCTCAACTTTTCACCGCTTTGCTTCGGCGGCGGCGGTGGTGTTGGCTGTGACGGTGATCTTTCGCATTTTTTGGCGATGTCTTTATCACGGGAAGCTGCTCAACCACAGCCACCCGGTAGTGGTGGTGACGGTGGCAGGATCGTTGCTGTTGAGAAAAGGGAGGAAGTTTGGAGCTTACTTTATTTTTTGTCAGTGTTTTTTTTGGTGTTTTTCTTAAGCTATAGAGGGCAAGACTTGCCACTTGCTTTTGGTATAAGTTAATCAGAATGTTTGAGTTCTTTGTACAGAATAACAGCTATTAATGATTGGTAAAAAGAGTATAAAATTAGAAAAGAAAAGAATGTGCTGTCACAAGATGGGTCATCGTTTAGAAGCTCAATGACGGGATAATTAATCCACCAATCTGTATGAAAATCATCTCAATTTTCATTAAAAATAACTCAAAGAATGAATCATATTGGACACAACCACGGGGCACTATTTTCTTAACAACCAATTTAACCTCTGATTGGACGTATTGAGCATTGATTGGGCTACCACAATCGTGGTGCTTTCTCTCTTTGCTCCAGGAGTAAACAAATCTTAAACCCATTCAGTACTATTCTTCCGCTGTCCGTCCTTTTCAACGCGAATTAAGAGCACAAAGAACGACGAAAGCGAAGAACATATTTCTTTGCCGGACAAAATGTCCTGCCGCACAATCATCCGCCTCGGCGATGCGATTAGGTGACCTGCTCGTGCGGGTGTCCGGCGGCCACGGTGACCAAAGGTTTCACTTCCGAATGCAATTCAATTGCAGTACTGCACGGTTGCACTCGACCGGTTGTTTTTCTCCCGGTCAGCGGATGCGGGGCTCTCTTTTTTTCTTGGCAGGAGTAAGTTCTTCTTCGCTAGCAGGAGCAGTAACGGTTGCTGTTCTTTACTTTGCTGATGTCCGTTGTTTATGAGTTCGTTTATGTCCGGTTGCACTGTGGAGGTCTGTGTGTTGCACATTGTATCGTTGATTTTTGCTCCAATCGTTGTCGAGTTTCTTTTTCTACACCGTCGTGAGGGATGAGTTCATTTTCTGGGCGATTTTATTTCGTGCCATTTATTCGTTGCATAAAATCGTTGCATCACTGCACTGGGGGAGGTGACATTGTTGATATAGTTTTCGGTGTACTTGTTGTTTTCATGATTTGGGGTTCTATGAATCTGGTAGAAGTGGTCCTTTTCTGGCACTGTGAGAAAGAAATAAAAATACAATGTTGGCATTACAAAGTGGTCTATGTTGATTTATTAAAATATATTGTTTATATATGCTTTTCATAATTAAACTGAATAATTTCAATTTTATGTTTAAGTTTAAAATAATGAAATTGATGAGAAGCTCTTTGTAAAGACTTCAAGTTGTCATAAACACAAACAAGATTTTAATTAAATTAATTTACGTGGAACGAATGCCCCGAACATAACAATTCTAACACAGATTCTGGGGAATCCAAGCTCATTTTGAGTAAATATACTCGTATTGAATTGTTCAATTTTCCAATTAACAGTGCATCTATGCAAGTTTCTCCCAGTTTGTTCCAAAACTCTGCTAATCAAACAACAGATTGTACATCAAAGCAAATCAATGCCGCTTGACGACTGTACCAACTGTCGACTGAAAATACACGAGCACTTATTAGGCCGCTCAGCCGTAACCGAAAACAAGAGTTTTGATCGCGTGCATTTAATTAGTCCGCTATGAAATGGCCATGTCGAACGTGTCGTTCGCGGGATGGCAAAATTGACGACAACAATCCACAACGAGCTACTGAGTCGTTCCATTCGCTCGCACTCGTACCCGTACCGTTTCCCGCCACCGCTATGGGGAAAAGCGATTTGGAGCAATATTGAATTTAAAACCAATTTAGCTTCGTTTCCGTTCACCCGCGTACGCTGCGAGCTCTCCGTTCATGATGATCCGTACATGGGCGAGCTGCAATGAATTATTCTTCCCGTGCGGCGGCAGCCCTGTTGCATGATGCACAAAACAAATTGCACGCATTTGTCGTCGTCGTCCCGTTGGAAACGGGGCTGGGGCGGTCGAAAATCCATTATAACCACTCCGCACACTACTGAGCTCTCCCGTTTGTCTGCTGTCGTTGTTGTGCGGTCGAGCGCTCAGGGCCAGCACAAAACTTTTGCCCAAACTGGACCCGCTTCGGACAGTACCGGGAACCACATTCAATTAATCATGAGCAAACCAATTTTAAATGCTAAAACAACGGAAGCCGGCTCGGTTGCAGTGCCGAAGAAACCGGGCAGTGCTGGCAGATGAGCATATGGTGGCAAATGTTTTCCGGAAACACTAAGCATCACCGTATTTGTTGATGGCGTTCCGGAATTTTGGAATATTGAAATAGTTTGTGCAGGTTAAAAGGGACCGAGAGTATTTGGCAAATAATTATTTAATGGGATGAATTTTTCAATGTAAAAAAAAAGTAAAATCTCTACAAGTTTTTCATATTGAAGGCTAGTTCAAATGTGTAATAGGTGAAATACCACATTCAAATTTGTCAAAAAAAAAGAGAAAACAGAATAATTTTTAATATTTTTTATTATTTTTAAACTCACTGTTAGCGCTAGCTTTTTTGGATTTAGATAGCATTTCTAGAAAATACTTCGTTTGTGGATTATGTTCGTATTTTTTAATCCATCCAACAAACAAAAAAAGACAATTGTGTTCATGCCATCAAGAGCATCAAGTTCTATTTTAAGCTCCGTAGAAAAATATTACACTCTGATTGGTCTATTCTTTGCAGTGATTGTGGTGCGTGATTATCGATAACTAGGAAATAGAAGAAATAAAAACTTCTTTACTGGAAGGAATATTACACCCACACAGACAAGAAACAATACAATTTATTTACATTCGTTCCGTAATAGAGGGCGAGCCGTTCCAAACTGTACAACCATACTGGCACGCTCGATTCCCGACCCGCAAGGCCACGGTGACACACGGCAAACGGCAATACAAATGCCATTTTCCATCATAAAGAACCAAAGCAGTGTGTGCGGGTGTGTAACAGAGTAGGAAAGGTGCAAGCGGTGCTTTGGCATGGGCTGTATAATATCTAAATAGAAGTCACAATAAAATCGAATACATTTCCGACAGGCAACTGGAACACGCAAGGACGCGGCAGCAGTGCGTCCCAGGAAGCAGCTGCAGAGGACACATTTGATCGAGGAAAGTTTTGCCAAAAAAGCTCGTGTAATCCTTTTCGTTTCGGTTGTGGTAGCGTGTGTGAAAAAAAGGCAGAAAAAACGGTGTCAATAAACCACACTACACACTGGATCGTTGCTTCCTTCGTAGATAAGGCGTGTTAGCCGACTGCCGAGGCATGGGACGGAACGTCCATGGCCATACCCAAGAAATAACCCACGTCGATTGCGTTTTTGGCAACGAAGGGAAGTCTTTAAGCTATGTGGAGAAGGAACGGGTAGCGCTCCAAAGGGGGAAAACTACGCGCATTACTAGACCCAGGCCAAACACGATTCCTTCAGTCACCATTTCCGGCAGACATTTGGTTTGGCAATAATAAAGTTTTGCCTTCTTACACGCCCTCCTACAATCGTTATGGTGGAAGAAGGATCAGAAAAAGAGAATAAATCGCTGATTTGTGTGTGTGTGTGTGTGTGTGTGTGTATGTGCCCGGGTTCATAGGGATACGTTTCTTGCACTCCAGAAAAAACGGCCAGCATTACGAATTGTGTCCTGAAAGGTAACAAAACTTCATAAAGTTGGTGAATATATTACGTTCCAAGTAAGCTCTGCCTTCAAGCATGGTCCTCCACGCGCGTTCCACCACGACGCCACAAACTTCTAACTCTCTAACTCTGGCTGGTCTCCATTTCCTCCCTTCGACCTGTCACCGATCGCTAGGATTGCTTAGAAGTGGTAAGTTCAATAAAAATCAGTGTCAAAGTGTATGTGTGTGTGTGTGTGTGTGTGGAGGCCGCCTCCTCCTTTGAATGATAGTGACAGCGAGTGTCACTTGAAGCAATGGCAACGATGGTGGTGTGGGATCAGCAGGGCGGCGTTCGACGCCGATTCCCAACTACCCCTTCCACGCTGCTGGGAGAGGCAGCCCGGCCAGTCAATGTGCTGTCAGTTCGTTGCACAAGACGGCTATTATGTGGTCTCGCTTCAGCGCCCCATTCAGTCGGGGAGTGGAAAACGGCAGACGATGCACACTAATGGGCAATAATGCCGTCGGTAAAGGTCGCGTGTTGTGTTGCGTTCTTTCTGGTCGGAATTATTATTTGCCAGCGGATGGAAAACGCAGCTTTAAGGCAGCAAGAAAAAAGAAACCAATACGGATGTCGCACCGGGTGTGAATAATGTTCGGCTTTATTGGTAGTTTTTATTCCATACCAATCTAGAATGAACAGATTTATGATTTTAGTAGATGAAAACAATATCATCATTGCTGGTGATGATGATGGTGATGGCTACGTGATGGGATACCTAAAATAAATAACGTCGGAACGACCGTTATTGCATTGGGGGTTTTGGCCTACAGCTTATAACATTTGTAAACAGATTATCATCTGTAATCACTTATTGTTTCAGTATTTCATCTGTTTCAGTAACATGTTCTGATTCTACTTTAATTCATGATCAGCCATGTTCAGTTTTTGGAATGATGAATGTGCATTTTGACCCATTCTAAACGTTAGCAGCACGATCCAGGAATTAGAAGAAGATACTATACTATGGACAGCACGAAAAATATAATCTGTAAGATCAGTGGTTAGAGTATATTCTTTGATTCGTCAAGTTATCAATTATACTTTATTTAAGTGATGGTTATGTGGATGGTTTTATAGAACTATAAGTTCCCTCCGTTGGGGCGGTCCCAAGTCACAAAACCTTGTATAGATCGGCATGTGCGC